>ML266948.1:39412-76780 GCA_005239495.1 Nicotiana undulata | reverse complement strand
TCTAAAAATATCATACGGACTTGTTCGTGCAATCAAATCATCAAAATAATATCAAAATCTACAGATTTAGCCTCAAAACTTAAGATTTCCTCAAGAACACTCAAATTTTCTAACTTTTCAACCGGATGTCTGAATTACATCAAATCAACTCCGATTCTCATGAAACTTCACAGATAGGACTTACATAACATAACAAACTTGTTCCGGGCTCCGGAACCAAAATACAGGCCTGATATCATATATTTCACGTATTATTACATTTTTTTATTTCTTGAATTAACCAGCATAATAATTTTCTTCAAAAAATTATTTTCTAAGGCTTGGGACCTCGGAATTCATTTTCGGGCATACGCCCAAGTCCCATATTTTACTGCGGACCTCTCGGGATCGTCGGAACACAGATTCGGGTCCGTTTACTCAAAATATTGACCAAAGTCAACTATAATCAAATTTTAACTCTAGAAATTACTATTTCTCATATTTTAACATAAAAGCTTTCCGGTTTCACGCCCGAACTGCGCACGCAAATTGAGGTATTTAAAATTAGTCTTTATATGGCTACTAAGCCGAGAATTGAGTCTAAATTCTTAAAATGACCCTTTGGGTCATCACAACTTTCTTGTAGTGATCAAGGGGTGGAGTTCACAACGTGGTCTTAGACTTCTAAATTTTCGCCTTGCGCTCAGTTTCTTTTGTGATCAAGTGTTATGTTGTTTAAAAGAAAGAATTTTTTACATTCCTATACATTATAGGTAGCTATATTACTCTCCCTATTCAAGTTTTACTATAATTACATTTTATATACCCAATTACTATTTATGTACATTTTAAGAGAATTAATAGTATTAATTAGTGTTCTAAATTAACTCTACCGAATATTCTCACTCCCCCACATTTCTCTCTCCACATCCCACCCCCGTCACCCCACGTATCTTGCACCAGAAAGTATCAATTCTACCATTGACAACCATTAAAAAGCTTTGAAGCTTTGAATTCGAATTTGGGTTTTCTAAACTCATTGTTTGTTTGGATTTGGTGTTGTTGCAAACAATTGAGAATATGGTTTGGAGTTTATATCTCAATTTTGAGGGTGTTTTGGTAAAGATTAAACTTGATTTTGGCTGAATTTCAGATTGAAACTCGAATAAGAAGAAGAAGACGACGTGATATGCACTATATTTACGAAATTGTAGTAAAATTATAAAACAATTATAGAAATATTGTAAGAAAATTGTAGATAAGTTGTAGATAAAATTGTGTAATATATAATTAGTTGTATGAAATTTATTTAAATTAGATACAAAATATACAAAAGACATATTGTATAAATTTTGTATAAAATTTGTATTTAAGTTGTATGTTATTGTAGTTGTATTTAACTGGATAGAAATAATGGGTGAAAATTGTAAATAATTTGTATAATATATAATTAGTTGTATGAAATTTATTTAAATTAGATACAAAATATACAAAAGACATATTGTATAAATTTTGTATAAAATTTGTATTTAAGTTGTATGTTATTGTAGTTGTATTTAACTGGATAGAAATAATGGGTGAAAATTGTAAATAATTTGTATAATATATAATTAGTTGTATGAAATTTATTTTTACTGTGTATAAATCAAATACAAAATATACAAAAGACACATTTGTATAAAAATTGTATTTAAATTTGTTGGGTGTGAGATGAAAGGTTTATTGTTATGTAATTTTGGTGAACCATTGCTTTTGCGTACAAGCAGAAACTGGCTTATGTTGGTATTGGAAGACTGATGCAGTCTTTGTTATTTTAGTTGGTTAGTCTATGAGTTGTTAAAATAGGACCTTTGTTTTGATTCAAATAGTGTACATAAATATAAAAATTCCTTGTATAAATCTACAGATTGAAGCAGCATAAATAGGGAACTCCCCTTAAATTTGCAAGGCATTATAGGTCATAGTAAGAGTTGTTGCTTATAAAAACGTGTTTATTTCATTCACAACATAGAGCAACTTCTGTATCAACCCAAATAAGAAAATCTTCTATGAATTAAACACACAGCTCGAGAAATTAACAGGAATGGAAAAATGTTAAAAGAAAAAGAAACAATAGACACTGTAAATCTGGAGAGAAGAGGGGAGAGAGAAAAGGAAAAGAGTGTAACTAAATCCCTTGATTGAAAGCACAAATAATGGACTAAGACCCTTTTAAGGTAGATTGTATATATTTTGTAAATAAAACTTGTTTATGCCGAGTAATTAACTAAATATGTACATTAAGAGTAATAAAGTTTCAAATAATGTATATGAATGAAAAACTCTCTAAAAGAAAAGAGAGTAGATCCCCACAATTAGAGCCGTCAAAATGGGTTTGGCACGTAAAGTCAGCCCAAGTCAGCCTGCTACTTGTGTAGGGGTAAGCAAAGATTTTTTGAGCCCATTTAAAAGTGTAGCTTAAAGACCGACCCAAGTCAGCTCGCTGGGCTTTGAGGCTTGGTCAAGGTTGGGTCTGGGTCGGCTCGAGGGTAAAAAAGTAGTTAAATTCAAATTAAATGACTATTAAATAAAAATAAAAATAAAATAAAAAAACTATTAATTGTAATCTCCATTCCCCAACCCTAGATTGCTCATTTACCATTTCATATCAATTAGAATTTAGATTTTTGACATACATGTAATATGACAAAATTAGTTTTTCTTCTGCTTAATTAATAACAAACTCAAAAAGTTTTAGGTGGCCAATAATAATAAAAAATTTTTCAAAAGAAGTATTCTTTTAAGCAGTCAATGATTAGTTTGGATTACTATAATATATTATTAAGCAATTTTCAGGAATTTAAAATTTTTTATGGACTAAAATGATGAAATCAGCAAATGATGTTAATCCTAAACTAAAAAATTTAGCATATAAACTTATTGAATCAATCTTTGAATTTGAGGAAAATGAAAGAAAATATTCATGTAACTTAAAAAAAGAAGAGCTAGAGATATAGAGAATTTGCATTTTAATTACGAGATTCCTCGTCAAATATCAAACTTTTTGTAGTTGTTTATATGATAAATCGGCTACGTTACAAAAAAAAATTAAAGATTTAAAAAAAAATTAAATTGAAAAAGTTGAAGGGTCGGCCTGCCCTAGCCTGCGGCCCTCTTAGGGTTGGGTCGGGCCTGCCATAATAAGGCACATTCATTTGGGGGCCAGTCCATTCTAGCCCACCAAATTTAAAAGCCCTAAGCTGGCCCGTTTTGACGGCTCTACCTAAAATAGAATAGGTAAAGAACTTTTTATTCATACTTTCTCGCATTCAGGTATGTTAAAAGATTTCCCATGATATTAATGATAACACCTGAAAATTCACTAGTAGGAAATGTCAATAAATTAATGTACGAAAAGTGGTATACATACAGATAGCAGCTAGAGCAAATGAGAGAAAAATCTGGCTTGAACAACTCTTTTTAATATGGTCGTCTAAGTAAATCAAAAGCGAAATAAGACCAAAGTTTTTGTCATTTACCCAGAAACAAACGGTTATTTAGAGAGAAAAAAGAATATTTTGATCAGTCATTAAATATAAACTTTGCTTAGAAAAGTGTATTTAAGTAAACTTTCTCTCCTTTTCGTTTACATTTCCAAATGTGTGAGACTCGCGTACTTCACTAGCATATGAAGAAACAATATACTACCTCTTAGCTACTATATAACATATGCTTGACAAAGATTCTAGGTTTATTTTTCCTAACTAATATATATACATACAGTGGCGGAGCCACATTGAAACAAGAGGTGTCAAGCGACACCCACTCGCCGGAAAATTATATAATTTTGTTAGATATTCTTTTTTATTTTATGTATATTTACTATACATTGATTCCTCTTGACTTTTTGATATATCTAACTATTTATATTTTGACACCTCTTGATAAAAATTCTGGATCCGTCACTATATACATATATAATATAACTTATTATATACAATACAATGATATATATATTATACATGGATTATAAACATATTATACATTCATGGGCTACTTTTTAAACAGTGGGTATAAGTTAAATTCTTTTTATAAAGTGGGTGATTAAATCAGGACGACCAAATAGGACGCCCCGTTCAATTTTTACATTGTAAAAGGGCAATGGCTTTTCCAGTCAGGACCTAATAGTCCAATGGGCCTATACGGGTGATCTGTCGAACTGTTAGGATTTAGTCATTTCTTTGTTCCTAAGCCCAGTTTTTGGCGACCCCATGGATCGGAATTATGGACCACGTGGAAAATGGGATGTTTACATTAATAGCTGGCCATATTCATTATTTACTTTTTTAGTCATATACATAGATTATACATTAATTATTCACAATTATATATAGATATAATATATAAATTTTATATATATATATGTATGTATTATATAAATCTACCGGCTATTTTTAGTTTAAGTGATTGCAGCCCGATAGGGCTTAGTGAAAATCATCTCTCCTGAAAAGGAAAAAGATTAGTATAATTTGCTCAATAAAGATGTTTGATTGTTAGATCTATGTTGGGATTGTTACACAAATAACAGATCAGATTCAATATATACTTTTTTTAACCAGTATAAATAAATTTTATATATATATATATATATTATACATGAATTATATATTCGCCGGCTATTTTAGTTTAAGAATTTTAGGCAACCGGCTACTCAAACAAGAGTCACACTCAATGAAGTCCTAATTCATATTCATCACAATATTTGTATCAATCTTTTAAAGAACTCTATAAATTCGAAGTACGGATTTATATGTAAAAACCTATTAAAATCTTAATAAGTATTAGATTTAAACCTATAATTATAAGTTTTTAACACTATAATGAGTTTAATATTAAAAATCTTTAAAGCTGAACCCATTAAATTTAAACCTTGAATCTTACTCTGACTTTTTTTCACTATACGCTGCTTTACCCTAGAGTAGTTTGAACATTGTAATTTAGCCAGTGTGTCGGATTCTCTACCACTGAATATATGTCACATATACTTTTGTCACAAAATATTATATCCACTGAACTCTAGAAAGTAAAGCCTGTAATCAGTAGTAATCTTATACCACCAATGCCAACAATATTGTCCCCTCCCCCCTCCCCCCCCCCCCCCCCCCCCCCAAACCAAAAAAAAGAAACCCGGAGGGGGTGGGAGGGACGTAGAAAAAGTTCATTTGGTCCCGACAATATTGACAATGATTGTCTAAAGCTCCCAAGACTGGCCTTTATCTCAAATTAATTAATTCCCCTCTTATAGCTTAATCATTTCTCTTGGACAAACCATTTTGTATCCCATGTATTATTTTATAACTCTTGGTTTCCCTCGCTGCATAGAATAACTAACTCGTAAAAGGCAGTCCGGTGCATTAAGCTCCCGCTATGCGCGAGGTCCGGCAAAAGATCGAATCACAAGGGTCTATCGTACGCAGCCTTACACTGTATTTCTGCAAGAGGCTGTTTCACGTATTTACGCAGAATGAGCAATATATGTGAAGTTATACATACAAACTGCATCTATGAAGACACTTTTAGTTAATATTGTTCCTCGTTCTAAACAATATTACAGACAACTCAATACTTTTTCCATGCATTCAACATGACAGATGAAACCACCACACACTCTGAGAGATCACTTGGTTGCTCACATTATATGTAATTTCTGCATAAAACTTTGCATAAGTAAAGTAGTGTGATATTTGATCAGTTGCATAGGAAGAAAATTGTTTCAACATAATTAATGCAGTATTTGGTCGGCCAGTTAAAAATAATAATTTCCGTATAACTAATAGTACAATATTTGGTTAAAGGTATTAAAAAATATATATATATACCGGCATAACTTATTTAAAGAATTTATACATTATGATTTTATATGGTATAGAATGTGAATAACCATATGCATATTAGCAATACATGGATAAGAGCATTTTAAACAAAAACGCTCTTAAAGAAGGTAATTACTACATAACATTCCATTATTATTATTCACCGCATAACAATTTTTACAACGACATTACCTCATCTGTTCCGATAATTTTGCTGCTATAATCACTACTAGAAATTTGGCCAAAAACGACCGTAACCAACCGACCGATTAGTCAAAAAACCGACCCAAGTCTCTCAGTTTTCCAGAAATTTTTTTATTTTTTAATTTTGTTTACGAAACCGATCGAAGTCGGTCGGTTTTTTGCGCAAAAATACGGGAAATGTTTTTTAGCATCCCGTGAAATTTATTTTTTAAGAAACCGAACGAAATCGGTCGATTTTTCATATAAAATAAATGAAAACTAATATTCAAAAAATCAACCGAAATCGGTCGGTTATTTCAGTAAGTCATTTAAAAAAAATTGACCGACTTCGGTTGGTAATTTTATAGTTTTAAAAATCGATCGGTTTATATTTTCGCGCAAAAATGAAATTAAGGAGTACAAATAAATTAAAAGAAAGTCTTAAACCATAATGTACCAATAGTCTAGTGGTAGAATAGTATCCTGTTAAAGTACATACCGTGGTTCGCGTCCCAGACGGTGCATTTTTTAATTGCATAATTAAAAAAACCGATCGAATTCAGTCGGAAAACACACAGATTTTTTCTTTTAGGGTCATTTGTGAAAATAATTTATTGACCGAAATCGAAATGCGACCGACTTCAGTCGCTATTTTTTAACGACCAAACATATTTTCTACGGATTAAAGTGTGTTGGAAATCGGTTGATTTTTTTAGATTTCCGGCCGATTTCGGTCGGTATTTCTGGACGGTTTTAGACAGTTTTCTTGTAGTGAATGACGTGTTGTAGCATAACATAAAAAATGATTACAAAAAAGACTTAACTTTTATAATAAATAACTATTATATATAGATATTGTTACGAAGAAAACTGTATTATTTAATATATGAATAATTCTTGTATTGTAATCTAGGCCAATATGAGGAGTACATGAACCAAACAAATCAAGAAGTTTAATAAGAAGCTTAAAGACTAAGTAAGCAAAGATCCTCTTGAACTCTTAAAAAGCAATAAAACAAAAATAGACAGTAAAAATAAACCAGGACCTAATTGTATCTCTATATAAATGCAACTAATTCTATAAAGCCCTCTAGCTAGCTACTTTATTCTTCCTTATATTCTCATTCTCTTTAGCTTTATTCTCTCTTGCTTTCTTTCTTTCTTTCTCTCTATCTGTTTGCCTAAGGAGCCTTCATCCACCTCCATTTGATGTGATGCTCCACTAACAATATCCCATTCTAAAAACTCGTCCAATCTTACTTTACAAAAGATAGTATCATTCAAGAAACTATGGTTTTTTCCTCTATTTCAGCTTATCTTGATCCAGCCAACTGGCAGCAGGTATTGATTTTTTTTTCCTTCAATAATATGATGCTTATGTCAATGGCTTCTTGGAAAAAAAAAGTGAAGAAATTCATAAAGATAAATATTCCTCACACCTTTTGTTTTCTCTCCTCCTTTAAATTTGTTGCATATTCTACTTTTTTCTAATTTTGTTTTCTTATATTTTGCAGCAAGCTGGACATAGCATCCCAAACCCTCAGTTTCAATCTGTGCAACCACCTCGGCCACTAGTAGCTCCGCCACCAACTCAGACTCATGTAGGCGGTGGAGGTACTATTAGGCCGGGCTCGATGGCTGATCGAGCCCGGTTAGCCAACATACCAATGGCCGAGGCGGTCCAAAAATGTCCTCGCTGTGAATCAACTAACACCAAGTTTTGCTACTTCAACAACTACAGTCTTTCGCAGCCTCGTCACTTCTGCAAGACTTGCAGAAGGTACTGGACGAGAGGGGGCGCTCTGAGGAGCGTCCCTGTAGGTGGCGGTTGTCGGAGGAACAAAAGGAGCAGCAGTAGTACTAAAGCGACCGACAACAATAATAATACTCCCAAATCTCCAGCTTCTAGCACTAGTACTGGTGGCTGCCGCCAAATAGCTACTAACTCTGGTTCAACTAGCAACAATAATAGTTTTTCTAGTCCAACATCAGCAGCTAGTTTACTAGGTCTTATGACCCCACAAATTCATCACCCTTTACGTTTCATGTCTCCTTTAGGCCAATTGGCTGATCATCATTTCACTCCAAATGACAATAATATTACCATGAATTACTCGGCAATTTCTTCATTATCAGCTCCACCAGTTGCGGGAAACAACGAAAGCATGAGTTTTCAGCTTGGAATGGGTGGTAATTTAGAGCAGTGGAGACTACAACAACAAGTGGCGAACCAATTCCCTAATTTCTACAACGGATTGGACTCGTCTTCTGCTTCTGGGCTTTATCCTTTCCATCCAACTCACTATACAAGTAATGACGCGGGTGGTGTTACTGTAACAAGTACTCAAATTAGACCAAAAATCACGAATCCGATGCTCACGCAGCTGGCTTTGATGAAGATGGAAGACAATCACGAACATTCGAGTTTGTCAAGGCAGTTTTTAGGTAATCCAGGGAATGAAAACTGGAGTAATGGTAGTGCTTGGAATGAACTTTCCGCGAGTTTTAGCTCTTCTTCTACCAGTAATGCCCTTTAAGTAGTTTATGAAATGTTGTTGTTTTTCACTTTCTTCTCCTATTCTGATGTTAAGCAAAAGCTCCATCATATGTTAGGAAGAGAGAATGTTTGAAAACCCTAGAATCTGTAGTTTTTTTTTTCCTCCTTTTGTTTCTTTATTTTTAAGTTATGATCTTTCCATTTTAATTTTGTAGTTTGGTTTGTTTTAATGCTGAATATGTTTTGACAATTAGTGCTTTTATGTTAGATCACATGAAACCTAATTTTTCAATGTAATTTGTTGACAGCACTAAACATTTAGTTCTTCAATTCTCAAAAATTCACTCACTTCCATGAAATTAAATATTCTATATAAACTTTTCCAGGATTGCTCATTTGAGTAATGTATATTTTTTAGTGCAAGTTTATGAATGTCCAAACATCATTTGCTAGAGCGTACGTTATTAGTATAATTTAGTATGTTATAACATGTCATTTACTATATTTTGCGGGATGTGTTAACTAGAGGTGTACATGGACCGGGTTGGTTCGGCTTTTATCAAAACCTAATATATCGGTTTGGATCAGTTCGTTTTTGTCGGGTTTTCCGGGTTTTCAGTTTTTTTTGTTACATCAATATTATTCCAATCTTACTTTGTTAAAGTTATAGATGAAGTTTTGATAAGTGAATATATGTTTAGTAAATATTGAAAAATTTGACAAACATATGATCTATTAAAATATTCTAATAGCAGAATATTTTAGGTAATATATGATAGTTATTTTCTTAGTCGTCTAACAATAATTTTCGTTAATATACGCTTTCTAGTTTAACACATGAGAGGATCCCAAATATTTTAATATTTTTTAAAGAAAATTCAATATAAAGTCTTATATATATATATATATATATATATATATATATATATGTCGGTTTAGTTCGAATTTTTTTACTTAATATACCAAACCTAGTCGGCGTTTTTAATCGGTTTGGTTTGATTTGATCTTTCGGTTTGATACGGTTTTCCGGTCCTAGATAGTGTGCTTTTTATTCTATCCAAACAGAAAACCCAAAAAACCTAGATAGTGTACAACTTCTTTTTACTTTGTCAGTATATGTTAGTTGAACTAAATGGTTTAAACCACCAGACTATGCGAGAAAGCAGTTTGTATATTCCTATTGGATAAATTAAGCATTCTCATGTCCAATTCCGCTTGAAGTTATATATTCTGATATTCATTATTATACTTTTGTTAAATGTACAAACGTACAATTCTAAGAAGCAACTTTCAAGATTCAGTAGCTTCCAAATTTGAATCAATATAGAATCAGATATGTTAAATATTCGGTTTTGTGCTTTTTATTCTAATTTAATTGCTGTAAACCACGTGCCTCATCTTTGTAAAGAATAATAACTTGAAAAATCTTTTTTTTTTCAAGTGTCTTTAAACAACTCAACTCTGATTCTTCAAGGAAAACTCACTTTTTGAAAGCTCAAGTTAAATTAAAGCATCTTTTAAGAACATGACTTATGTTAAGATCACTTTGGGTCGTAAGTTATTCTTTCATCATTATGAATTATGATGTATACCTTAGGTGTATATCTATAATTTTGTAAATGAAGCAGAGGCGGAGCCAGGATTTCAACTTTATGAGTTTTGAATTTAGAACATCGACTTCAAGTATTAGTGACTGGTTTTTTAATGTCGTGTTTGTACATATTTAATGAATTCTAAACACCAAATACACTGTTTGAGTAAAAATTACTAGATTCGATCGAACTCGTAGCTCGACTTGTGCTTCCACCCTGGAAAGGAAGAGTCTCCCTTGTTTAATGTCTTTGCAATTGTGTACAAGAGGAATCCTCCTAAATCTGATATAGGAGTATAGTTAGTCCTACTTATAACCCACTCAAAATGTAAAAGATTGTCGTTTTTCAATTTTCTCTAGGAATTGGGAGACACGGCCTAGTCCTTTTCCTGTGTGGGCTTCCTTCGGTTCACAATAAGTGATTAATTTACTTTTTTATTTTGGTTCAAAATAAGTGTTTATTTATATAATTAAAAAAATTATTTTATTTTTCCAAACTATCTTATGTACATATCCCTAAAAAGTCTTTTACTCACATTAAATTATGCTGTAATATTTAATTAAAGGTAATTTAGTCACACTAACTATTTTTATTTAAAATTTCATATTTCTTTAATAAGCGTGCCCAAAGAAAATTTGTCACTTATTATAAATCGGAAGGAGTTTATAGTTTCTCGGTGAGCTATAAAATGTTCGGTCGGACATCTGATTTTGAAAGTTTGGTGGTTCAATAAAAATGCTAGTTGGAGTAGTGAGGAATCTTTATTTTTATTTTTTATAAACACTTTTCATTATATCATATTTATTTATCTATTGAGTCGAGTGTCAATCAGAAACATCCTCTCTATTTTAGGTAGGGTATGATTTGCATACACTCCATTTTTTCTAGACTTCATTTATAGAATTAGACTGAGCATGTTATTATTTGTTGTATATTTATTTCATCGGTGAATCTTACGTAATGTGGACTATATCCATTAGATCTTAATATGTTCATTTTATTTCATTTTCTCGTTTAAATTAAGCTAGCTTTCATTAGTCTTAGGAGAATTTACTTTTCCATGTTGGAACATGTCTTTCATACATCCCTAGGGGCCTAGCACTTAGAAAAATCCAAGTTATTTCTTTACTCCAATTCTAGGAATTCACACTAAAATCTACCTAGAAGATGGGATATTCATGTCTCCAAGAAACTCGACGTTGTGCTTCTAATGCTTGATTCTATAATTGCAATAATTCCAACAATGATTTCTGAAACATCAGTACAATGCCATAATCAAGAAGATTCTTGTGTAGGTAATGATTCCTTAATTATAGTAATTCTTGTAATGGGTATGAAATGATGAGAAGTGAGCGTAGAGAGGGAGAGAGAGATAAAGAAGGTACAATATACACAGTATACCACATAAAATAACGGGGACAGAATTCTTAAAAGACACCAAAATATGCCCACTCAATTCCATACAAAAGATCCAGACCCCCTTCTATTCTCAAACTCCAAGGTTTTTGGTCTACCCTATTACCCCCATTGAGAAAGTATTCTAGGATTCCGTACTAAATCTGGCCCAAGAATCACGCAAATAATTTAAGTTATATTCGGTGCCGGTATAAATTGTACAATTTTATAAGGTATATTAGTACAAATTTATGATAAAGTTCATGATGCAGGGTTCGAGGAACGGCCGTCACCCAAGGCCATAACTCAAATTCATAATTTATAAGTCACTAGAAAATAACTTAACCATTGCCTCAAAGTTCCCTTCAAAATAATGTTGATAGTGCAAAAATACTCTACATGATTAGTGTAAAGATTTAACGTACATGTATAAGTAATAGTGTCAAGTATTTTTATATTATCAATGTATTGTAACACTATAAATAAATTAAAAAACTACTATATTACTTTGAATAACAGGTACTTATAATTATCATTAAGTGAAATAAGTAAGGCGTAAACATTCATTTAGGGGTCGTTTGGTATGAGGTATAAGAAGGTATAGTGCTGGTATAAAAATTTAATACCACTTTAATACTTTGTTTGATTAGCAAACCTGGTCTAATAAGTTATCTCGTGATTAAAATTAGTATCGGAATAACTTATACCTTGTAGATAGTGGGATAATTAGTGTCGGGATAACTTCTACATTCTTCTTAGAAATTATGCAATTATCATTTTTAATACAACTGTAAGGCTGGGTATAATAGATTCTTGTGGTCCGGCCATTTCCTGAACCTCGCACATAACGAAAGCTTGGTGCACCGGACTGTCTTTTTTTTCTTTATACCAAATAGTAAATAAAAAATAATACTAGGATAATTAATCCAGCATAACTTATCTTGTCATAAGCCGTATTCAAACTCAATGACCCTAATTGTCTATATATAAATCTTAGTTAAATCCAAATTATTAAAATAAAGATGAGGTAAGCAGTCAAATAAAACAAGGAATGCCACAAGACTGAAACATGACAACGTCGAAGACTGACTGCATGTTGTTTGTTCTGATTTGGTGCGCGACATTCAAGAAGAATAGAACAGTCTTTAATTCTTCTTCTCTCTTTTAGTTTTAGACAGTAGATCTTTCTTAACTTTCTTGATTTTGATGAACCTGTCCTCGTTAACTTGGCATATGGGCTCTGCATGTTATTGCTTTTTGTATATATATCTTCATGCTTCTGACAAAAAAGAAAATCCTGTTTGGGTCTACTGGTCCAAGTTACCATAGTCAAAGTTGAGTTGTTTATTTATTTACCCTAACAGAAATATTAAAGAGAACGATGCAGTTATATTATTTGCTTTTGGTTATAATTTGAATACTAATTAACAGGTTTTGTGGTGCAAAAGACTAACATCCCATGTTTCTGCTAATTTTAGCATGTGATAACAAAAGGCTTTCAAGCAATCAAGCTAGGTTGCTGGTGAGATTCTCCTTTTCTTGGGAATGTTTTATCAGTTTTATGCTTTCCAGTTTCTTCTTCGGTTTCTTTTGGTTGGGGTGGGGGTGGGGGTGGGTGGTGGGGGGCTTTTTCAGAGGATCGAGGCAAAGACTAGGCTGCTTACTAACATCCCTAGGATTCCTCAAAGACTAGTAATGGACTTTTATCTCAAACTCTCTAGTGTGGATTTAGATACTCTATCCGCATAAAGTTTAAAAAAAAAAGATTTTTAAAATATATAGTGTTAAATATTTAAGGAGGCAAAATTTTAATGGGATCATAATATATGTGTGTTTATGAAAGCATCTCATGAAGAATAAAATAGATAGAATAAAATGTTAAAAGTTAAATTATTTCTAAATTAAAATTGTGTCATTCTTTTGTAACATATTAATAAAAAATGTGTATCGACTAAATTAAAACAAAAAAAAAGTACAAGTTAATTAAGAAAGAGAGAGAAAGCCAATTTGAGTCTTGTGTCTTCGTAGGACTGCACGGAAACTCATCATATACGATCTTGATTTTGTTGGTCGGTTCGCTTGTTCGATGTCAATTTGTTAAAAACTTATTCGCATCTAATAAATTCATGATATGCGTTAATTTATTGGTTTGTGCATACACTTCTTTCACTAAACCATGGTTAACTATTGTGTATTGTTACCGCGTCAAATCATTTAAACATAATAAGTCAATATAATCTAATATAAACATTAGGTGCAACGTAAGTGAGTTAGTGGAATAGAGGAGTTTATATCTTCTTAGATATCCCAAGATTACGTTACATTTAATTTGAGCGGTATCACGTTCATATGAACTATAGCTCCATCTGTTTAAGGCATGACCTTCTTGAAATAAAATTGTATACGGTTGAAATCGGGATCGACTACTGCATGACCGATCGGGCTCGGAACACGAGGAGTCGAAGATGGACCTCGAGTCTCATCGAACAAGAACACAAGGTCAAAATATCCGTCCTTGAGAACATTTGAATCCATGATCCCAGAATCGACCCTGACCCCGAATAAGCTCGAGAGTAAACATTGCCGGTATAACCAATAAAAGACCGAAATAACGGAAGGCCGAAATATCCGTAACCAGTCGGATATCACGACGAGAATCTCGGCATGTATCAATAAGGAACCGGCAAATCGCAAACCAGGAGATTTTTACCTAAAGTAAGGCTCCACTATTATATAAAGGAGGTCTGATTACTTGTAAAAGACATTAAAACACGCATTCCAAAGCGATATATTGTCATTCTGTTCTTGTATCGATAAAAGCACTTTTGGCTCGAGGGTGGCTAACCTTCCAAGGCTAAGATTGTTCAACTTATGTGGTTTGCATTTACTTTCTCATTGTTTATTTCAATTTCAATCTGATTTTTCATTTTGTATCAAGATAGCTCACGTATCCTTAAAACCACGTACAAATTCAATTGTTATCTGATTTTAAGGATAAACAATTTAGCGCCTACCGTGGGGCTAAGGATAATAGTGGTTATTTGATACAAATCTTCAACACACACTACTTTGCACTTTCTCTTTGAAGTCACTTTGAGTCCAGGTTAAAAAACAAAATGTCAAATTCTCAATCAGCACCCCGACATGTTGACAACGAGTCCAGTCATCACGGTGAAAATAACAACATATCGCCCGGTAATGAGGTACCGCCAGCTGATCCCGTCGAAATTCCGGTCGCATTCCCAATTAACGCTAATTCACATGTGGCTATCGACATGAACTTGCCAACCGATCCCGAAAATAGGGCCTGTGGTGGAGCCCGATCAGCGGCTCAAAATACACAAAACGTTGGTGGAGACATGATCAGTTTAGGGGCGATTTTCGAAATGTTGCAAGTTCAACAAGCGGCTGCCCAGTTACAAAACCAAAGTCGTGCACTGAGCAGAGTCGAGCCCAATCTGCCCCAAGAAGTTACCCGCTGGGACGAACCGGTTGTAGAAAGATCTAACGATAGAGAATCGGGGACTAATCTCAAGATCATAACAATGCTCGAGGAACTGAAAAAAAGAGTAGAGTCGGGGGCAAAGATAGTCGAAGCTAATGACAAAAAAGCAGAGACCTATAAATCCAAGGTAGACCAGATCCCAGCAGCACCGTCGATATTGAAAGTCTTGGTTTCAAGAAGTTCGTGCAAAAGCCTTATCCTTCAAGCGCGGCTCCGAAGCCGATCCCTAAGAAATTTTGTATGCCCAAGATACCTAAGTGTAACAGAACGGCCGACCCAAATGATCATGTAACCTCTTATACATATGCCATCAGAGGGACGACTTGGAGGACGATGAGATCGAGTTTGTTCTGCTGAAAATTTTTGGAGAGACCTTGTCAAAGGGAGTTATGATATGGTATCACAACTTACCTCCTAATGCTATTGACTCATTTGCTATGATTGCAGATTCTTTAGTGAAATCACACACCGGTGACATCAAGGTCGAGACCAGGAAGTCGGACCTTTTCAAAATAAAACAGAAAGATAACGAGATGCTTAGAGAGTTTGTGTCCCGGTTCCAGATGGAACAGATGGACCTACCGCTGGTTGCTGATGATTAGGTTGTTCAAGCTTTCACTTAGGGAATCAATATTCGAATCTCGGTGGCTTTGCAGCAGTTGAAGCAAAACCTGATAGAATACCCGGTTGTTACCTAGGTCGACATGCATAACCGGTATCAATCGAAAATCAGAGTAAAAAATGATCTACTTGGGGCCCCTTCGGGGTCTGTTTATCATGTCAGAACCATTGATAGAACCAAGAGAGACATTGACTGTGAACCAAAATCGTGGGGGTATCACTATAAACAGCATAATGGGGTTCGAAGAGGTTCTGGGAGAAATCTCATGAGAGGCGAAAGGAGAAACGATCGAGGTCAACACAATCGGGGACTAATGAGTAAAAATAGCTTCGACAAGCCCTTCGAGCCTAAGGAAGCACCGAGGTTATCAGAATACGACTTTAACGTTGACGCTGCAGCCATCGTACCAGCTATCGGACGTATCAAGGACACCAAATAGCCTTGACCGTTACAATCTGATCCGTCCCAGAGGGATCCTAACCAGATGTGTAAATATCACGGCACTCACGGCCATAGAACAGAGGATTGCTGACAATTGAGAGAGGAAGTAGCCCAATTATTCAACAACGGGCATCTTCGATTATTCCTAAGTGACTGAATAAGAAAACATTTCAGGAATAGGGATTCAAACAAGCAGGATGATCAAGAAGACCCTCACCACGTCATAACATGATTATCGGTGGGGTCGATGTTCCTCAGGGCCGATGTTGAAACGCACCAAAATATCCATCAGAAGGAAACAACGCACTCGAGATTACATACCGTAGAGAACCTTGTCTTTCAACCACGAGGATGCGGAAAGAATCGTGCAGCCCCATAATGATGCAATGGTAATATTTGTACTCATAAATAAATCCCGTGTTGAACGCGTGTTAATTGACCTAGGTAGCTCCGCCAATATTATCCGATCGAGGGTCGTGGAGCAACTCGATTTTCAAGACCAAATTGCGTGTGCAGTCCAAGGTATAAACAGGTTCAACATGGCATGTGAAACTACTAAAGTCGAGATAATGTTACCAATAAACACAACCGGGACCATCCAGGAAACTAAATTTTATGTGATCGAAGGAGACATGAGGTACAACGCTTTTCTCGGAAGGCCATGGATCCACAACATGAGAGCAGTGCCCTCAACACTACACCATACACTAAAATTCCCAACACCTAGTGGAGTCAAAATATTCTATGGTGAACAGCTGGCTGCCAAGGAAATGTTCGTGGACGAGGAGGTGATATAGGCATCTACAATCTCAACATCAAAGGATCCAAACCAGATAGTCAAAAACGGGGCTAAATAGCAATCATTGATACCAGCCTCGGTAGATTCGGACAAACGAGGGGAAGGTGAGGATGATGATTACGGGGTTCCAAGATCTTTTATATCCCGCAATGATTTCGACGACACTAAATCAACGGTCAAGGAGCTGGAACAAGTCATATTGAGAAAACACTTGCTCGATCGAAAGGTATACTAGGGTACGTGGTTAAGTCTCGAGCTCAGGAAAAAACTCATTTAATTTCTTACGACGTATGAAGATTGAGGAGACACCATCCGAGATCAAGCTTTCTTTAATCAAGGACGAGGTATATAAATTCCTTAAAATAGGATCTATTCAAGAGGTTAAATACCCGGATTGGTTAGCAAACGTAGTGGTAGTCCCTAAAAAGGGAATAAACTAAGAATGTGTGTAGATTATAAAGATTTGAATAGAACATGTCCCAAAGACTCTTTTCTGTTGCCCAACATCGATCGTATGATCGATTCCACGGCCGGCCACGAGATCCTCAGTTTTCTCGATGCATATTCTGGGTACCACCAAATACGGATGGACCCGGGTGATTAGGAAAAAACCTCTTTCACCACTATGTACGGCACATACAGTTATAACGTGATGTCGTTCAGATTAAAAAATGTTGGTGCCACTTACCAACGCCTAGTAAACCAGATGTTCGAGGAACGGATAGGAAAATCAATGGAAGTTTACATTGACGACATGTTGGTTATGTCTATGCGAGAAGAGGACCATTTAAAACATTTGCAGGAACCTTCAGCATATTGAAGCAATACAATATGATGTTGGACCCAAAAAAATGTGTGTTTGGAGTTGGGTCTAAATTCCTCAGATTCAGGGTATCAAACAAGGGAATCGAGATCAACCCTGACAAAATCAAAGGCATCAAAGATATCACGGTCGTGGATAATGTGAAGGTCGTGCAAAGACTAACCGGATGCATAACCGCATTGGGATGATTCATTTCGAGGTCGTTCGATAAGAGACATCTATTCTTCGCACTATTGAAGAAGAAAAAGAATAACTTCTCATGGACCCCAGAATGTCAACAAGCTTTGGTGGGACTCAAACGGTACATATCTAGCCCACAACTGCTTCATACACCGAAGGAAGACGAATAAATGTACTTGTACTTGGCAGTTTCAGAGATAGTGGTAAGTGGATTCCTGGTTCGGGAAGAATAAGGTACACAATTTCCAATTTTCTATGTTAGCAGGACCCTAGGTCAGGCAGAAACTAGGCACCTCACCAAGAAAAACTAGTGCTCGCTGTAGACGCATAATTTTTGACCCGCACAATTTTTTTTAAAATTAGTTAGTATTTTAATATTTTAAAATATTCACTCAATTTCATTATACAATTTGAGTCTATTTTTGTCTAAAAATCATTCACGAAAAAAAAAAGAAAACAACAACAAAAAGATTTTGGGATTTCATTCTTCGGAGGGGATCCCCACACGGATTGAGGACGTTTCTTGGAGAAGAGGAGAAGAAGATTCGATAGGGAGCTATATATTTGGGGTGTTGGACAGATTTTCAGGGAGGGATTTAGAGAGCAAAGGTTTTGGGGTTTTCTTCTTGGGGATCTTTCATTTTTTGGTTCACAGGGGATTTTTTGGAAAGGAAAAACAGAGAGTTTCTTTTAGAGAGGTTCTTTGGGAAAAAACAGGAGAAAAAAAAATTCGAAAAAAGAAGAAGTAAGAACTAGGGTTCCGATTTTGATTTTTTTAGATTTATTCTCTTCTGATTCTTGGTTTTAGTTTTTTCATATATAAGAAAACAAAAAATCAGTTTCTTCTAGTTTCAATTTTTACTTCAAAGTCAGAAAATACAAGAAAAAATCAGTTTCTTCCAATCTTGATTTTGGTTTCAATATGGAATTCGATTGAGGCTGGTTTGAGGTCGATTGAAGTTCAAGTTCGCCGTTCGAGTCCGAGTTCGTTGGTTTTGCATTCTGTCGCATTGTAGTGGTTGTCTTCTTCGAATTTTCTTCGTCGGATTCACTTGTATTTGATTCAAAGCGAAATTAATCAAGCTTCGCGCAATCAGGTTCAATCTCTTACTCTTTTCTTATATATGTTTGATGTTGATTCAAAGTACGATAAGAGCCGGCGCTTAGTTAGTTTACAACATGTTTAAAATCCCGTTTAGTTGCGATTGATTTGGAATTGATACTCTGCTCTACTTTGATATAAGCTGCGTTTTTGTTTTGAAGTTAAGTACGTTGTTGTCTTAGCTCGATCTTTCCAGGTTTTCCGAATTTTTTTTGTTTGTGTGACTTATGGATCAACAATGCACTTCTTTTGTAAATATAGTTAGTCTCTTGTATGCCGGCTTAAAATCGAGATTGAGGAAGAATGAATACGTGGATTAGTCTTGTTGAAATCTGCTTGGATATTTGAATTGATGCATTTAGTTTCATCTTCAAGCTAGTGTCCATGTTTTAAAGACCATGTATCAAAACGATGTTGAATAGTTCTGCTTGTTTAGTTTAGCTGAAACTTGAAATGAGTTATGACATTATCTCTGAGGTATTCTTCCTATTGTCAATTCGGTTAACTCAATTTAATATTTTGTTGTTTACAAATGTTACAAGTCCTTGCTAAAGCTAAGATTGATCAGATTTTCTCAACAATAGCATAGTGATGGCATTTGAAAACTATAGTGAATGATCAAATCTTTCATGAAAAGTGAATTGTTCACCTGAGTGTGGAAGGCGAAATAGATTTTCATCTTGTTTTGGTTGAGTGAAAGACAGTCCTCTGTTTGGCCGTAGTCGCACCGATTTCAATGCTATTTTCTTGATAACTGTTAAGCCCTCATCCAATTTTTAGTCATTTGAGCGACTGATAAACTGTCATCCTAATTTCTCGCTCGTCTATGATGATTGGGAATATCTCTGTTAGTTCTTATGGTTCGAATCCATGTTTCACGCACCGAGTTATTTGTAGGTTTGAGTTGTTTATGTTTTGTTTTCAACTGATTTGTCGCATCTCAATGTGACTGTGTTCAATTTCATGATAATTTCATTATGTTCTTCTCATGCTATTCTGATAGGTGTCTTTTTTTGTCTTGAGTTGCTTATTTAAAGTCTGACTTCCATGAAATATGAATAGTGTCACTGCCAATTCCCTCATGTTTCATCAACTTTAAGCATATGAGTGATAGTCCCTGAAATGATGATTTGCTTGTTTCTTTTGAACTTAAACACAAAGGGTCCATGCTTTTGAATTCAAAATTTCAAATGTAAAATGATAGAATTCCACAAGTTTTGACTGAACATATTAATTCATTATTTCATTCTAGATTACACGGGTTTTAATTTAATAGCATCATATTCATTTTCTTTCATGTTGAGACCATATGTCAAATATGTCTGAGTTCCATGGAATGGGGTAGTTAAATCTTAAATGGCTCTTATCATACTTTGGTCCACCATTTTTCTCTGTTTTCTCATCTTTTACATATCTTTCTGTGCTACTGATGCTTTATTTGGATTGTTTGATTGATTGTTGGATCGTGGGGATTGGGAAGGCTGGGCTCATTAGTGATTAAAAATTGTTCACATGCTTTAGGTATCGGGCTCGGTCTAATAAAATGAAGTCTAAAAAATATATATGAACATGAATTGAATTATTCTGTTAGTTAGTTTTTTGTTTAGCTCTTTTATTTACTTTATTAATTTATCGGTAGGAACATGTTTAGGCCGTTATCACGCCGGTAGGAAAACTTTAGTTTGTTTGTTTCTCTTTTAAGGTGAGAGGTCGTCCTTGTTAGTTAAATTTATCCGGAGAATGCCCTAAAGGATTTGTATATATTTTATCCGAGGTATGCCCCGAAGTATTTGTATTTGAAGGCCAAAGACGGAACAATTTAAGGAAGCATAGAATATAATTTTTATTTTTATTTTTCTTCTATTAGGTCGGGGACGACCTCGAGCCTCTCTTGATTGTTTATTTTCTTTTTTTTGTGATTTTACCTCAATTCGGATATTTCTAAAAGCCAACTAGATTGAGTACGCAACTGTGACTTTCACGGGACTCGAGGAATGCCTAACACCTTCTCCCCAAGTAAAATTAACCCCCTTACCCGAATCTCTGGTGTGGACTTAGTTTAGAGTCCAAAGTGTTTTAAAAGAAAAAATTATTTTTGAAAACGGTGACCTGACACATCGAAATCAAATGTCAGGTGGCGACTCTGAGTTAATCCTTTTGAACACAATTTTTTTTTGTCACTTTCAAAATTGAAAACCCTTTTTGAACTTTACAAAACCTTTTTATTTTTTTTAGAGGTTTTAGTGAAGTTTGAGAAAAAAAGGGTGTGACATCTCTTGCGACTCTGCTGAGAATTCGAAGGTTCGAGCTAGTACTTGATCTTGTTGGCTTTTTAGGATATTTGGTTGAGGTTTTTGTGTTTATTTGCTTTATTTGATTTTTATTTTTATTTATGTCATTTTATTTTTCTAAATGCCTATTTGTTTACAATTTTTCCTTTATGTGTTACTGCTTTATAAATTGTCATCATTTGCATAACCGAGGTCTTCTTTCTGCAACAAGTCTTCCGGAGTACGTTTGAGCGTACACGGCCTTTTCTTTGAATCACCCGTGTCTTTAGGGGGTGGCGTGGGAGCGTGGAGTGGGCGGACAACTAGAGCAGCCGCAATCGACCACGTGTCGCCCTGAATTGCCTTGTCTAGTGAATCCTCAACCTTAGGTCAGCCTTTAGGTCATGCTTATTTGCATCATGTCATTATACTTAGCAGGGCTCGATCCCAGGCACCGTGTCCCCTTGTAGGAGGCTTGTCCATATTATATCAAAAGCCATGGCCCAAAAGACATTTAATCATCCCTATGTGCTACTTGTTGCATCTTTAAGGGTAAATGGGTTATTTGGCGGACCAATAACGGTTTGAGGGTACATGAGAAAGAAAGTAAGGGTGAAAAATGAAGCAAGTAAGGCTTGGTTATTTTTCTTTCACAACTTTTCAAGAAAAAGACCAAAAAAGAAATGAAAATGAAAAATCCAAAAAGATTTTGCACTCTCCCATTATTTTCAAAAATACAAAAAAAAAGAAGAGAAAAAGATATCATTTTTCAAAAAAATCCAAAAAAACTAAATCCAAAAAGATTTTACATGTTTCATCATTTTTATTTTCAGAAAAAAAAGAAAGAGAGAGACAAAAATATAGTTTTTCCAAATTAGTTGCATCCATGTCCAATCCTCCCGAACTACGCATACCTGATTCTCGTTTTTCGGGGCGAGATACGTAGGCAATCCACATAGGGTCCGGTCTTCCTAGTGAGTCTTAGGTTCTCGGCTTCGGGGGGTCGTAGCCTAATCTTGCATATTTAGCCACTTTTTGCTACATCGGCTATTTTTGCAAAATAAGTTTTTTTTCTCAAGTTAGTTTGTTATCCCATGTCTAGAGCCCTAAGTCTACAACAAGGTGCAGTTTAAGGTCCATTCCTGTTGAATTTGCGTGTCTAGCCACTTTTCGCCACATCGGTCATTTTTTGCAAAATGGGTCACTCTTATAGAGTAATTCCTAGGGCCATGATTATTGGGAGTTTGAAATTGTAAAAGCCTTAGTGAGGCATTTTTCATGTCTTAGAGGTCAATCTTGTCAAGTTTTCAATTTTAGCCGTTTTCGGCCACTTAGGACATTTTTCAAAAATAGCCCAATCGTGTCTTGTATCTGTCTACTAGGAAATGTTAAGATGTCATATAGTCTCTTGGGTCATTAACCATGTTTTCAACTTCAGGTATGGATCCACTTACCAGGGCTAGAGTGTCAATGGTGGTCAAAGTCCCTGGGAGACTAATAAAGTGGTGGAATATGTTCACATTGCTTGAGCAACATGATTTGATGGGCAAATTAGGGACTCTTATTTCTTTGATGGACATTACCCCCCGTCCCGACCTTGTAGAGGCAATGCTGACATTTTGGGACCCACAGGTAATGGTATTTAAGTTTGGGGATCTTGAGATGACACTTACCTTAGCTGAGATAGCCGGTTTGACTCGCCTGCCATACCTAGACAAGGAATTGATTAACACAAGGGCTCATTCAAGCACAAAATTCCTTAAGATCATAGGATAGGATTTAGATAATCACATGGGGTGTTTGGAGCAATATTGGGTACCTTTGGACTTTTTATTCGAGAGGTTTGCTCGTCCTATTGGGTATGACACCTTCATAGATGAGTTCTCCATATCATACAATTCTTGGAAGAAGAGGTGTCCTATGGTCTTCGCTACTGCATCGTTGGGGCTTTTGGTATTTCCTTTGAAGGGTAGACATATTAGCACGTGCCTGGAATCAGTAGCCTTTGCACTTTTCCATGATAAACACAGTAGTAAGGTCACCTTGGTTCCGACGATTTTGGCAGAGATCTATCGTGCTTTGACTAGGATTCGAGAAGGCAAGAGGTTCTTTGAGGGAAGTAACTTGATGTTGCAGCTGTGGTTGATAGAGCATCTACATCTCTCCACTCTGTTTGAGAAAGATGTGATTGATCGTTGCTTGAGGGATCGAGTAAAGTGCATCGAGCATAGGATGACATTCAATAAGTTCGCCTTACCACTCGGAGTTCAGGCTTGGGTTGATTATTTAGGATCTCTGACTAAAGATAAGATTTTGTGGTCCTACCTTTGGATGTGATTTTAGCCGGGTCCCGCGTGCAAGATTTCTTGGTGTTGATTGGACTTTGGTGTACTAGAACATATACCCCTGCTAGAGTGATGCGTCAGTTAGGAAGGTGGCAAGAGGTCCCCTACATCCCCGATTCTCGTGACTTTATTAAGGAGATTGACACTATGGCTCATAGGGAGGTTGGCATTCAGACTTACTGGCGCCATGCAGCAAATATGGTTAGAGACACTTTAGCAAATGACCCGCACTCACCTGGATACACCCATGAGTATTTTATTTAGCTACAGTCTACTCAGCGGGGAGTTAGCATACCGCTACCCCGACGGGTTAGAGGAGTATTTGACGAGGAGGCTACCTCGCGAATATTACTCAGACAGTTGATGGATCAATTTATTCGGGCAGAGGAGGCACACGCAGCAGAAAGAGTTGGGGTTCGAGCTACACTTCAGGCCTTGAGATCAAAATTGGCAGGTTTGGTAGAGAACATAGGACAACACCGTGAGTATCTTACCAGAGTCAGCCTTCGAGATGCAGGCACGCATTCCAGGGTTCTCATTCCCAGCTTCGAAGCGTCCTTGCAGGGTATAATACAGAGTTTAGATTCGGCCGGATTGACGGGGCCTTCTGGATCTTTATCAGACTCATCCCAGCCAGGACCATCGCATTCAGGAGCAGTTTGATGAGCATCTTTATTTATGTGTTTTTTGAGCTATCTTTTACTTTCGTGTCTTGTCTAGAAGTACTAAGTCCTTTAGGAGGTATTAGAGTCTATCGTAGTTGAGCTTGTGAAACCTTTTGTTATCGTACTCCCTGTTTTGTATTTAAAACCAAAATATAAATGAAAAATCAAAAAAGATTTTCACTTTTTTATTTTCCACCATTTTTTCAGAACTACGCTTGATCTGATTCATGTGGTACACGATACGTAGGCAACCTACATCGAGTTCAATCGAATCATTTTTAAGAGACAGAATTGTGAAAAAAGAAAAAAAAAAAAAAGAGGAGAAAAGAGAGTGATAAGAAAAAGAAAAGAGTAGATAAGATTGAAATGAGCAAACTGGGATGATTCCATATGACCCTATGACCCTCAAAGCCATTTTAGAACCGTTAATTGTTGTTAGGTGCATTGCACGCAATGTGATGTTATTGTTATAAATTCCCTAACGCTAACACGGTGGCTTTAATTTGTTTTTCTCTGTTACCTTATGAATATCGGGAAGGTAGTTAGTTTGTTGGCATCCTGGCAAGTCATCCCTACAACACTAAGTCAAAGCGCTAGACAACCATGACTACCAAAGAAGCAGACACAAGAGTTGTGGACCTGCCAAGGGAAATTGTTGAATCGGAAACGGAATTGAAAGAAGAACTCTGTAGGGTAAAGCATCAGATGGCGGAGATGTATCAGGCCTGGGTCAGAGTTCATTCCAAAGTTTGAATTCAGTAGCAGACGCCCACCTGGAAAATGAGAGAATTATTTTAGATTTATTTCAAATTTCAAGTTAAGACATCAGGCACCCACCTGGAGAACGAGGGAATACATTTCAAGTTAAGTGATCAGGCGCCCACCTAGAGAACGAGGGAATACATTTCAAGTTAAGTCATCAGGCGCCCACCTGGAGAACGAGGGAATACATTTCAAGTTAAGTGATCAGGCGCCCACCTAGAGAACGAGGGAATACATTTCAAGTTAAGTCATCAGGCGCCCACCTGGAGAACGAGGGAATATATTTCAAGCTAAGTCATCAGGCGCCCACCTGGAGAACGAGGGAATTCATTTCAGGTTAAGTCATCAGGCGCCCACCTGGAGAACGAGGGAATACATTTCAAGTTAAGTCATCAGGCGCCCACCTGGAGAACGAGGGAATACATTTAAAGTCAAGTCATCAGGCGCTCACCTGGAGAACGAGGGAATTTATTGCAAATTTTAAGTCAGTAGCAGGCGCCCACCTGGATAACGAGGGAAGTCATTTCAGAATTCAATTCAAGTGAGAAGTAGCAGAAGCTCGCCTCAAGAATGCGAGCCAACAGTTCGAGATGCACAACAAGGCTGTAGAAGATTCAAGACAGAAGAGTAGATTGGATTTCGTAGTTCTTTTTTTGTAATTTTTTTTATGTAATGGTAGGAACCGTGGACCGGAATATCGACGGCATTTCATTCGACACTCCACCCCGGTATCCTCCTCCGTCATTCTTCCTACTTTTGAACTACACGTGACCTGATTCCTCTATAACCAAGGCTATGTAGGCAGCTCAGATACCAGGGCTCGGTCACATTCTCTTTTCTGTTAGTTTTAGGTCTCTCTAAATAAGTGTCGGGTCAAAAATAACTTGTCTCGTCGTTCTTTGTCTGAAAACTCTCCATGTTTCCAGTCAAAGAGGGGCAACTGTAGACGCGTAATTTTTGACCCGCACAATTTTTTTTTAAATTAGTTAGTATTTTAATATTTTAAAATATTCACTCGATTTCATTATACAATTAGTGTCTATTTTTGTTTTTAATTTCAAAACATATATTTGAAAACACAAAAATATTTTCACCTTTATAATATTCTCATGTCATACATATATTTTTATATTCTAATATAATTTAACATCATAAGTCTTTTGAAGTAACGTTATTTTAAGATTTGTTGTCTTTTCTAATTTTACCTTAAAATAATTTCGAAAAAAAAATAAAAATACAAGATAGCCCATTATATGTTTTCTTATTTACTTTAAGGCCTTTAGTTTATTTTAATTAATTGAGATTGGTTCAAGTTTTAATTATTGGACTTAAAAGATTTAACTCCAAATTTGGAGCCCATTTTCGGATTAGCCCTTTTAGCCCAATACCTCCACATCCCTGAACCCATGACCCATTAACCCACATGTGACCCGCCCCGAATCGGACCGACCCGCCCCGTTCTCTTCTTTAATCCTAGCCCTCAATCCCCTCTTAATCCAACGACCCTTATTCCTCCCTACTATCATACTTAAACCAAATTATAACCTTTACCAAACCCTAAACCTAAATCCCAAGCCCTCCCCAAACGGCGCCTCATCCCCTTCCGCCTCACTGCCGTCGCCGGCCACCCTGACCCGCCGAAAAATTCCCTAATCATCACATGGTCCCCCCCCTCCTCTCCTCTCCTTCTTCCACGTTACTCGACCCTAACGAACTTCTGACAGAGAATCTCACTTCTCCTTCACGCGCTCTCCTTTTGTTTCCTTAGGATAATTTCTGGATTAATGGGAGTCATGGATTTATTCACAATGAATCCAGGCCTTCCATTTGTCTAAAAATCATTCATGAAAAAAGAAGAGAAAACAAAAACAAAAAGATTTTAGGATTTCATTCTTCGGAGGGGGACCCCACACGGATTGGGGACGTTTCTTGGAGAAGAGGAGAAGAAGATTCGAGAGGGAGCTATATATTTGGGGTGATTTAGAGAGCAAAGGTTTTGGGATTTTCTTCTTGGGGGTCTTTCATTTTTTGGTTCACAGGGGATTTTTTGGAAAGGAAAAACAGAGAGTTTCTTTTAGAGAGGTTCTTTGGGAAAAAACAGGAGAAAAAAAATTTCGAAAAAAGAAGTAAAAACTAGGGTTTCGATTTTGATTTTTTTAGATTTATTCTCTTCTGATTCTTGGTTTTAGTTTTTTCATATATAAGAAAACAAAAAATCAGTTTCTTCTAGTTTCAATTTTTACTTCAAAGTCAGAAAATACAAGAAAAAATCAGTTTCTTCCAATCTTGATTTTGGTTTCAATATGGAATTCGATTGAGGCTGGTTTGAGGTCGATTGAAGTTCAAGTTCGCCGTTCGAGTCCGAGTTCGTTGGTTTTGCATTCTGCCGCATTGTAGTGGCTATCTTCTTCGAGTTTTCTTCGTCGGATTCACTTGTATTTGATTCAAAGCGAAATTAATCAAGCTTCGCTCAATCAGGTTCAATCTCTTACTCTTTTCTTATATCTGTTTGGTGTTGATTCCAAGTACGATAAGAGCCGGTGCTTAGTTAGTTTACAACATGTTTAAAATCTCGTTTAGTTGCGATTGATTTGGAATTGATACTCTGCTCTACTTTGATATAAGCTGCGTTTTTGTTTTGAAGTTAAGTACGTTGTTGTCTTAGCTCGATCTTTCCAGGTTTTCCGAAATTTGTTTGTTTGTGTGACTTTTGGATCAACAATGTACTTCTTTTGTAAATATAATTAGTCTCTTGTATGCCGGCTTAAAATCGAGATTGAGGAAGAATGAATACGTGGATTAGTCTTGTTGAAATCTGCTTGGATATTTGAATTGATGCATTTAGTTTCATCTTCAAGCTAGTGTCCATGTTTTAAAGACCATGTATCAAAACGCTGTTGAATAGTTCTGCTTGTTTAGTTGAGCTGCAACTTGAAATGAGTTATGAGATTATCTTTGAGGTATTCTACCTATTGTCAATTCGGTTAGCTCAATTTAATATTTTGTTGTTTACAAATGTTACAAGTCCTTGCTAAAGCCTAGATTGATAAGATTTTCTCAATAATAGCATAGTGATGGCATTTGAAAACTCTAGTTAATGATTAAATCTTTCATGAAAAGTGAATTGTTCACCAGAGTGTGGAAGGCGAAATGAATTTTCATTTTGTTTTGGTGGAGTGAAAGACAGTCCTCTGTTTGGCCGTAGTAGCACCGACTTCAATGCTATTTTCTTGATAACTGTTAAGCCCTCATCCAGTTTTTAGTCATTTGAGCGACTGTTAAACTGTCATCCCAATTGCCCGCTCGTTTCTGATGATTGGGAATATCCCTATTAGCTTATGGTTCGAATCCATGTTTCACACACCGGGTTATTTGTAGGTTTGAGTTGTTTATGTTTACATGTTCAACTGATTTATCGCATCTCAATGTGACTGTTCAATTTCATGATAATTGCATTATGTTCTTCTCATGCTATTCTGATAGGTGTCTTTGTTTATCTTGAGTTGCTTATTTAAAGTCTGACTTCCATGAAATATGGATAGTGTCACTGCCAATTCCGTCATGTTTCTCCAACTTTAAGCATATGAGTGATAGTCCCTGAAATGATGATTTGCTTGTTTCTTTTGAACTTAAACACAAAGGGTCTATGCTTTTGAATTCAAAATTTCAAATGTAAAATGATAGAATTCCACAAGTTTTGACTGAACATATTAATTCATTATTTCATTCTAGATTACTTGGGTTTTAATTTAATAGCATCATATTCATTTTTTTTTCATGTTGAGACCATATGTCAAATATGTCTGAGTTCCATGGGATGGGGTAGTTACATCTTAAATGGCTCTTATCATACTTTGGTCCACCATTTTTCTCTGTTTTCTCATCTTCTACATATCCTTCTCATGCTTTATTTGAATTGTTTGATTGATTGTTGGATCGTGGGGATTGGGAAGGCCTGGCTCATTAGTGATTAAAAATTGTTCACATGCTTTAGGTATCGGGCCCGGTCTAATAAAATGAAGTCTAAAAAATATGTATGAACATGAATTGAATTATTCTGTTAGTTAGTTTTTTGTTTAGCTCTTTTATTTACTTTATTAATTTATCGGTAGGAGTATGTTTAGGCCGTTATCACGCGGGTAGGCAAACTTTAGGTTTTCGGTTTCTCTTTTAAGTATAGAGGTCGTCCCTGTTAGTTAAATTTATCCGGGGAATGCCCCGAAGGATTTGTATATATTTTATCTGGGGTATGCCCCGAAGTATTTTTATTTGAAGGCCAAAGACGGAACAATTTGAGGAAGCATAGAATAGAATTTTTATTTTTATTTTTCTTCTATTAGGTGGGGGACGACTTCGAGCCTCTCTTGATTGTTTATTTTCCTTTTTTGTGATTTTACCTCAATTGGGATATTTCTAAAAGCCAACTAGATTGAGTACGCAACCGTGACTTTCACGGGACTCGGGGAATGCCTAACACCTTCTCCCCGAGTCAATTGAACCCCCTTACTCGAATCTCTTGTGTGGACTTAGTTTAGAGTCCAAAGTTTTTTAAAAGAAAAAATTATTTTTGAAAACGGTGACCTGACACATCAAAATCAAATGTCAGGTGGCGACTTTGAGTTAATCCTTTTGAACACAATTTCTTTCGTCACTTTCAAAATTGAAATCCCTTTTTGATATTTACAAAACCTTTTTATTTTTTTAGAGGGTTTAGTGAAGTTTAAGAAAAAAAGGGTGTGACACTCGCTTTGCTAAGTGCCTCTCGGAAGCTAAAAAGGCATTTTCAGTGTCACCCCATATATGTTGGAACTATATACCCATTGAGGAATGTTATGTATAGCCCGAGCTCTTGGGGCGATTAGCCAAATGGACCGTGGAAATAAGTGGGTACGATATTGAATACCGATCCCGAACCGCCATTAAGTCTCAAATCTTGGTTGACTTTGTCGCTGACTTTACGCTGGCCCTAATACCCGAGGGAGAAAGAGAGTTATTAATTAACTCAGGGACCTCCTAGGAAATATGGGCCTTCTTTACGGACGGCGCTTCAAACGCAAAAGGGTCCGGACTTGGTATCATATTGAAACCACCAACAAGCAAAGTAGTTAGACAATCTATTAAGACTGTGGAATTGACTAACAACGATGCCGAATATGAGGCCATGTCTGCAGGCCTTGAACTAGCCAAAATCTTGGGGACAGAAGTGCTCAAATCCAAGTGCGATTTCCACCTTGCGGTAAACCAAGTTAAACGAATGTTCGAGGTCAGAGAAGAACGAATGCAAAGATACTTGGACAAATTGCAGGTAACATTACATCGGTTCAAAGAATGGACTCTGCAACACGTACCTCTAGCTAAAAATAGCGAGGATGATGCCCTCGCTAACTTAGGTTCATCGGTCGAAGACGGCAAGTTTAAATCAGGGGCAGCCGTACAACTTATGAGATTGGTAGTGGAAGAAATCCATGCCGAGATCAAGTCGACGAGCCTAAATTAGGACTAGAGATATAAATATGTAGAATATATTAGGACCGGGAAATTGCCCTCGGATCCAAAACAATTGAGGGCCCTGCGTACAAAGGCAGCACGGTTTAACCTGTCCGAAGACAGAACCCTGTTTAGAAGAGCATTTGATGGCCCACTCGCAATATGTCTAGAGGTGGGAGATACTGAGTACGTTTTGAGGGAAATCCACGAAGGTACCTGTGGAAATCATTCGGCCGTAGAATTGTTGGTTTGAAAAATAATCAGAGCCGGTTATTACTGGATCGACATGGAAAAAGACGCAAAGGAGTTTGTTCGAACACGCTTTGATGATTCATCAACCCGGAGAGCTGCTGCATTCGGTTTTGTCATAATGGACGTTCATGAAGTGGGGAATGGATATCATCGACCCCCTTCCATGGGCACCCGTATGGCTCAATTTATATTGTTTATGACTGACTATTTTTCTAAATGGTGGACGCCTAGGCGTATGAGAAGGTCGGGGAGAAAGCAATCATCGATTTTATTTGGGACCACATCATATGATGGTTCGGAATGCAGCTGAGATCGTATGCGACAATTGGGAAATAATTCATCGGTAGCAAAGTACCAAATTTCTTGAAGACCACAAGATCAAAAGGATCTTATCAAAAAAACATACTCCAAAACCTTGAAAAGAGGTTAACCGACGCCAAAGGAAATGGAAGAAATCCTACCCGAAGTCCTATGGGCATATCGTACGACCTCGAAGTCCAGTACCGGGGCCTGTCGCGCCCCCCTTTTCCAACTCCTTTCGTTGTCGGTCAAGGGTTTTTGACATTGTTGGGACAACTCATTCCTTTTGGGAAAGGGGTTTGCATGTTTCGAAGAGTCGCCACCTAACGATTTTAAGGTGAGTTAGGGCACCTATTTTGGGGGTTCACTTAAACTAAGTTTGACAACCAGACACAGGGTAAGGACTTGAAATTATCCTAAGGGGAAGGTGTTAGGCACCCCTCAGGATCCACAAGTGTGGTTCCCATCCAAATAGCATTTGTGAATTTGTACAACTAGCAGGTAAACAATTAATGTCCAAATAGTAGGGGATTTTGAAATGTTCATAGCCCAAGCACACATATGTTTGAAAATAGCTAATAGCTAATTAAATCTTGAAAAGGATTAGAGTATAAGCATGTATATAGAGTAGGAGTATCCTAGGTTTGTTTGTAATATGGATCACTCAATGCAATACCCGGTATGACACTTCTCGAAGAGGGGCTACACGTGGGTCATCATATCCATATCTACCCTTTCCCATCCCGTGAAGGTAATTAGAGCGAGTGTTTGGTCACGACCTCCATTGCTTGCTGTTACCCGTCCCTTCCTATTAGTCCCGGAGGAATTTAGGACTTCTATCCTATGAGGGAGGTTCTAGCAGACCCTCAGGTTTTAAACGTAAAATACTAAGGCGACATATAGAAAAAAACCAGATAGGACTGCAGATAGGGGAATAACATATAAATAGGAAAGGGCTCAAATACCTCCACAGATAATACAAAGAATCAGCATGACTCAAACACAATTAATGTCTTGGTTTTACTTCAGATCCTAAGCATGGTATCTAAGTGATAACAACAGATTTATTGCATAACTCAGAGAGGAAGTCTTAATCCATTTTTGCCTACTGATTTTAAGCATGCTGATAGTTAGACAATGCACATGTAAGAAGCGCATTCCAATTTTTAATAGCCTTAATTACCTAAGGCTTGCCTAAGCGTGGCGTAATACTTAATTGTCACCAGAATTGTTTGAAAAACAGTGTAGGAGTTATTTTACCTAGATCATGTTGTTCTAGGTTTGTAAGATACACAGAATTGTTTGCCAGTCTTTTTAAAACATGGGAGGAGATTGTTTTATACCCTTTTCGTGCATCAATAGTTTAATTAGGTGTGACTAGTATGCAATAATTTTAGATGCAGATTCCTAAAGTAGGATTTCTAAATGCTTAACATAATCACAGCATTATGCACAGTTTCAGAATAGGAAAAAGTGACAGTTTATTTTAATGTTGTCTATCCTAGAACAGGATTTCTAAGTGCGTAGCATGGTTGTATCATGATGAGACATGATAGCAATTTATATTAACATATTTATCCTAGAATAGGATTTTCTAAGTGATGGATAGTCCTACCAAATTGGGATGCTGAAAACAGTATATATGAAGCCTAGGGAGCATGGTATCTAATGCGTGGCATGATTTGTGTGTGTTGTTCCTAAACATGAATTCTATTGCGCACAGAAGAAACGTAAACCTAGGAGCATGGTTTCTACCCTTGACTACACTACTGCATATATATTACCCTCCCATTTTCACTATCCAACCCCAGAGTTGTTTACAAATAGTTATTACATACCGTTGAGCATGAATTACATAATTGAAATAAGGAAGATAAGAAGCTATTCTATAGGGAGCCTGCAGATAGGCCCAAAACCTCCAGAACCTCATTGCCATATGATGTTTCACAGACTTTCTCATAATCCGGGTGTGTCAGAGTTCCCTAAGGACCTTAAGGGATCCCGGGCAGTGTCACACCCAGATTTCATAGCCATAGTAGAGTAAGTGCAGTGTGGAAGGGCCAACCTTAGTGTGTCAGATTTCAGAGGGAGCTCAAGGGTCCCAAAGTAGTGCTCACACAAAGAGGGCAGAACTTAAGGGTCTAAGAGTATAGTGAGAGTGCTTGAAAACGTTTTGAAAAGCTTTGAGCAAGGAGGAATAGTTTTACACAAGAAAGACTGGTTTAAAGATGAGTTTTGCAAAAAGGACTTTATTCAATAAAACAGTTTGAAAAAGAGTAAGGCAATCAGAATAAACACATACACATCTTAAGATCAGGACGACATACTAAGACTAGTTCAGCAACCACAAACAGGGTAATGAGGGATTAGGGACAAATATAGAGCATTAGGGGTAAGTACATAGTAGGCAGAGATGAACATAGGTACTAAATCAGGGAAGTTCTAAAGGGATTCAAGGGGTTAAGATACAATAGGTATTTCAGAACCACAAAGAACAAAGCAATCATAAATTGCAACTTAGCACATAGAGTTTAGGCCAGGAATTAGAGAAGACTAGGTATTGCAGAGTCATAGTAAGGTATGCCAAAAGGGGTATCATAAGCATGTTGAGTTCTAAGGGAGGGGATATATAACATGCTGATAACATAAACATGTCAATCACAGGTTCCACAGCAAAACCATAAGTAAAAAGCAGACTAGAAATAGAATGAATTGCAGTAGTAAAAGAAACATATTGTTTTTGGTGCTTAAATTGAAATTAGGACATACCAGTGTATAGGACAGTAAACAAAGAATAGAGGATAGGAGAACACAATAGTTAGCATTGGCTTGCAGCCGGCTAACTTAGAACAATATTCAACAGCACAAAAAGAGAGGGCAAAGAGTTTTTAGTTGTGAGAGGGAGCTATTGAACCAGTGTGTGTCTATTTCTTATGCTAATGAAAGACCAAAGCATTTATAGTTTGAAAATAGGTAGTCAAATAAGGTAAACTAACAGTTCAACAGTAATTATAGAAGTACACGCCAATTAGAATCAAATTAGTATAAAGACTTCCTTTAATTAAGGAATCACACTCGATCAGTAATGGCCAGTGATAGAATAAGGAAAGAAAATCGTATGAGGCTGATTGTAGCACATAAGGAAATAGTATAAGTGTAAATTAGGTATAGGGCATGTAGTTAAGGCCAAGTTCAGAAATTCTAATTAAAGAAAATACATATGAATTATTTTGACAGTAACATTAGTTATGAAAATAAGGCAAGAGATAAATTTGAATTCCGAAAATCAGTAAGGAAGTTCTTGAGTGAGATCTTAATTACGGGAAGTCAATATTTAATCAAGGAAAATATCACACGTTTAAGGGAAGACTCAAAAATCAGTAGAGAACATTGTGCAAAATTAGTGAAGTATCAATCATAGAGATTCAGGGATTCACAAATAGAAAACAATACTGAGTTTAGGGGAATTAGCATAAGCTTATGAGTATAGACATAATAACTCCTAATAGATGAAAATCAGAAACCTTAACAGGCAAATACAGGGTAAAATCACATAAATCAAGGATTCACATAGAGTATGGCCTAATTAACAGAATAAATGTAGTATAGGCAGGATAAGTGAAGGTTTAACAACATTAATGAACAAAATCGCATAATAGGCAGGAATAATTGCAGCCATAAACCCTAACAAGCAAATATAGGATAAAAATTGTAGAATCACGGAGTACTCATGAGAAACAGTACACATAACAGAACATATCATCAAACAAACTCAGAACCCTTAGAAAAATTAGGGTTTTCAAAAAGAATAACTCGGATAGAGGAGAACGTTTAAACAAACACTTAAACATAGTGAGAATCATAGATTAATACCAAAATCAGAAAGAAAAGCGTTTTGAAAAAGGGGCCAGGAACCCTAGTTTAGAAGACGAAGAGTCGTTTTAGGAAAAATCGGAGAACCTTTGAAGAAATAATAGAATAACTCATAACACGCCCAGATCTATTGCAGATCTAGGAAAATCAGAGGCTAGTGATTAGGGTTTCATAGAGACAACCCAAAGAGAAAGAGAGCCGGCTAAAGAACCACTGGTTCTAGCCAAAAATGAGGAAATCTTAGGTGGGAGTTGATGGCCGGAAAACGGCATGAAAGGCCATAGGTGGGAGTTGAACCGCTCCAGGTTCACTTGAAGACCTCAGGACAGTGTCAAACCGGCGTGGGAGGAGATCCATAGGCTAAGAGTGGTGAGAACCACATGGTTTCCTGCAAGGGAGGTGGCCGGAGAAGGGAGACAGAGCTCAACGGAAGGGAAGGTTCTAGGGGTTAATTAAGGTAGGAAGAGATCTGGGCCGTTGATTATAATTAATCAACGGCTCAGATTAAAGGGGGATTGGGTCGGGTAGGCTAGGAATTGGTTCTGGGGGTGTTTGGGCCGTTTAATTTGGGTTGGGGTCCGGGTAAAATTGAATTAAAATTGAAATTAAAAGTGGTTAGATGTTAAATACCCATAAAAATTGATAAATAATTAATAAAAATGTCTAATAATTATATAAAATGAAATTAAGTCTAAATAGATAAAATTAAAATGATTAATTGGTATTAAAAATATAAAATGACTGATTATCGAATTAAAATAGCATAAAAATGTATAATTAGGCTATAATTGCAAAGTCATTGCAATTATAGCCAAATAATGCTAATTAGGCTCATTTGTGAAATACTTTGGCCTTAATAGGACCTAAAATGATATATTAAACCAAGACATGCTTTGAAGTTATTTGTAATGCAATTTATGGTTAGTTATTGGAGATAAAAAATACTAGATAAATTGGAATAAATTAATAGAAATAGAAAAATACCAATCATTATAGAAACTAATTTTGAAGGCATATATGTAAGTTTAAAAATAATTTTGAGGAAAAATTAGGTATCAACAGGGCCACCCCATTTTCATTGGTTTACGACGTCGAATCCCTAATACCGGTTGAAGTAGGAGAACCAAGTGTCATATTTTGATATGCAATAAAGGAATCGAACGACTAGGCCATGAGTACGAGCCCAGATCTATTAGATGAAAGGTGCGAAGCCTCCCTTGTCCGGTTGACTGCCCAAAAACAGCGGTTCGAGAGATATTACAATTGAACGGCCAACCTTCAACACTTCAATACCAGGGACTTAGTACTAAGGAAGGTCATACTGAACACCTGAAACCCGAACAAAGGGAAGTTGGGGCCTGGGAAGGACCGTACAAAATTATTGAGATCGCCGAAACGGGATCCTACAAACTTGGAACAACGAATAGCGAGAAACTACCTAACAACTGGAATATGAATCACTTGAAACGATATTACTACTAAGGTACGACCCCGTTCTTTCGTTATTTACATTTTAAACTAACGCTTGAAAGTAACCAACAAAGAACGATACAACATTTTAGGTGTGAAAGCGCGCGTTGCACTCTTTTTCCCTTGAACTGGTTTTGTACCAAATGTGTTTTCCTACAAGGTTTTTAATGAGGCAACGAGTAAATCTTGCTAACATAGAATTGAAGGCTGGCTACAAACCGGTGACGAAGATCACAACAACATTTGAGGCCTCTCTTCGATCAGCCCCGAACAATGTGAAGCATTACCCTCAGATATCGACTTTAGCAAGGAAAAAAACTTCATGATTAAAGGGTGTCGATCGATAGGATTTATTATAAGGGATAAATGGTCGAATGCAACCGTTCCCGCATTGACTACTCGAGCCCTGGAAAAAAGCATGTATACATGTATAACTATTATGCACAAGAATAAAAAGAAGTCCCTTGCGCATAAACATCTTGTCCTTTAAAAATGTTCTTGCATTTCTCAAGGAATTTCCTACATCCGATCCCCTAAAGGTACAAAGCCCAAGGGCCACCTTAATCCGAGTTAAACAATCACTCTCACTAGGGGACTGTCATTCGAAAACAAACTCAGACGGTCCGAGATATCAGATCTTGGGGGCATAAGACCTATTAGGCAATGCTCAAATTTTAAAAGCCACGGGCACCCCTGCTCGAGGACTGTTATCTTAGGTACGCCCGGATAACTCGGGATAGAAATCCTACTGGGCAACACTCGAACTAAAAAGGATACTTCCATATTAACACGACATAGAGACGTCCGAGACCCGTAACAGAATAACAAGGCCTTAAAATTATTTAACTGGTTCTTCAGGCTACCCTCGGCATACTAAGATATGAAAAATTCTAAGTACATTGGGGAAAAGATTTCCAATCACACCGAACTCCCCCCCCCCCCCCCCCCCACCCCCACCAACAAAAAAAAAAAAA
>ML266948.1:8281-39213 GCA_005239495.1 Nicotiana undulata | reverse complement strand
ACCCCCCCCCCCCCCCCCAAAAAAAAACAAAATTAATTTTGAACGCAAGTTTTTTTCGAACATCTGAACGTAACCTAAATATTTCATGCTAAGGCATATCGATCTTTGCAAATATAAATAAAGCAAAGGGATAATTCAAAAGTTGTTGAAGGGAAAAGGCCTTATATACATATCAAATATTCTTTTGCAAGAGCCAAACAACCCTGATGCAAATTTTTACAAAGGCCAAATGGCCTCAACAAAAAGGTAATACAAAAAACAAAAAAACAAAACCATCTAAAAAGGGCCTAAGTGGCCTAGTCTTTTTCGGGAGCCGCATAATCACGTTCGGGGTCTCCGCCGCCCTTGGACTCGTCCAAATCCTCAGACTCCTCGTCATCTTCGGGATAGGCCAATTTTCTAGCCTCGGCATCGGCCTTATAAATAGCCACCATCTCGTCGGCATCGACTTTAACTACCCTGGCCTCCAAATTGGCCCCATCAAGATTTTTGGCTAGATTTTCTTGATGAGAGATAGCCGAACTCAGCTGAGACTGGAGCAGCTCGAACCTGGACCTCAGCCGAAGCCAATTGTGCATGTGTAATCTCCTTTTACGAGGAACAATGGTCTATATTTCTTTTTATTTCTTCGGCCTCGGCCTTTACCGCATCCACCTCCGCCTGGAGCTGCTCGATATGATCGAGTTTCATTTGAACCTATGGGTTCAGATCATTAGCCATTGTGTCTTACTCATCGTCACTAACTTCAAATACTCTTCTTACCTTCTTGACCATGTCGGCATTCTCCTTCCGAGCCGCCTCTAGCTCAGCTTGGAGTTCTCACTGAGAAGTTTGTAAGCATCCCTTTTCTCAGTGAGCCCTCGAGTAGCAACCACATGTTGGTTTAACTCTTCCCGATAGTGGAGAAAAGTCTCGTGATGAAGCACCGAGGCTGCATGTACAAAGAAAAAAGTTACAATTATTACGACTTAATCTAAGTGCATAATAAAGGTCGTCAAGAGGCATCCGAAGTTACCCGATTTAACGCCTGTTGCACTTCGTTGAGCAGGCAGGGCGCGTCCACCTCGTTCATCTTGGCTTGATTCTCTTCGGTCACCAGACACCAAATATAACTAGCAACCCCTGTAGGGGCATAAAGGACCCGGACATCATCCGAAATAGACATAATGATCGAGCGCTTTCGGTCAGGATTCACACTCGGATCTGGAAACCGGTTGACTAGTTTCGGACTTAAAGAAGGCCCGCCGGTCCCCGAAGACGGACACTTCCTTGGCACCGGTAAGTCACCCAACCCGATGACGTCCTCTGTGGAGGTAGAGTCTAGGCCATCAAAAAAGTTGGGCATTCGGTACTTTGGTTCGGTATTTAAGAATTTCTGTTTGGTTTTTAATATTCGGTTTATCAATTGTGTAACCAAATATCGTACCAAAGTATTTCGGTACGGTTCGCTATTTCTTATTTTTATTCGGTGCGGTTTCGATACGGTTTCAGTTTAAACCAAATCTTCACTGTCTCACCCACTCCATTAACTAATGTAATCCATGTTATTTGAGATTCCACCAGGCAATTCATTAATGGTATGGAATGCAACTGCCTTTTGTGTAAGCTGAGGAGTCTCCGATATGAAAGAATGACCCATCGATTTCACCTTTGCACTAGTAACTGTATTTACTTACTGTAGTTGAGCTCCTCTTGAGTTCTTACCATAAATATTTTGCTGGAAGATATACGTTTTCCACAATGGTTATGCAAAGGGTCCCTTTAAGAGGGTTAATATTTCGTCTTAAGCCACGCTACGCTTAGGGTAAGGGGTTAGGGAATTAAGGGTTTTGGATTTTTGGGGTGTGGGCTTAAGGTTATTGGACTAAAAAATAAAAATAAAGTTGGACTTGGACTAAACTATTTCGGTATACCGAAATATCAAAAACCCTATACCATTACCGAATTACCAAAATAACGAAATTTTTGTACCGAAATAAATCGAAATACCAAAGAAACCGAAACCGAAATATCAAATTAATTTGGTTTGGTTCGGTTCGGTTTTTCGGATTTTATGCCCTCCCCTACTTGTGGCCCTTCGTTGAGGTGACCTTTCAATGTATGAGCCTCGTTGATCATGGAATCAGTAAACGAAGTTAACTCAGTAAGATCTATCACTCCAAGTAAATCCTTCAAGGCATTGTCCTCTGCTCGAGAAGCACCGGTTGCGGTCTCCTTGCCGGCCTCACTAACTTGAGGCAAAATGGCCTCGCCCCTCTCTGGCACCCTCTTCATCGGCCCCCCTGATTCAAGGTGATTGGTGTCGCCTCTCTCTGTTTTAGGGGCCACTCGCCCCTCGGAATGCGATCGTACGCGGGCCACCAGTTTAGAGGCTTCTTCATCATCTTCTTCTTCGGACTCATCCCTCAGCCGATAGAGGGAGTCCGATGGGATCTCTCAGGCACTGGTACTTTATGTGGATTTGCGCACCAGCCTCCTCCTCGATTGTATCTTCTCCGAGTTCATTGAACTCAGAGTCCTTTTTCTCTTCTTCCCTCCACCCTGTATCGGAGCATAGGACTCGACACGAAAATCCTCGTCACCGGATAGGGGCCTCATTGCGACATCCTTGGGAAGACCTGCAAAGAATAAACGAAGTGAGTAAGGACCCAGAAACACAGAGGAAATGTAAGTATTGTCCATCCAAGAAAGGAATCTCACCATGAGAACGACCCTCTCACCGGCCCTTCAAAAGCTCGCGCCATGTGCTCGAAATATGGTTTATGTGACACAATGCCCTTGACCCACTCCTTGAGTCGAGGGACTGCTTTCACGACCCGAACAATAGCTGCACGACCACCAAACAATGATAAGAAAGAAGGAAAGGAGATTGAATTTAAATCTTGGAAAAATGAAATTTTACTTATGTTTTGTGTTCCATTTCTCGGGAAACGACATGTATTCGGTTGAGATCAGGTCTGAGGTCCTCACTCGGGCAAATCGGCCTAGCCAACCTCAATCTCAATCTTCATCGATGCTCGAGAATGAGGCTTTACTAGCTCGGAGCGCAAGTTTAATTAGCCCCCCCCCCCCAGAAGAGTCGGGGGCTATATAGACGCGTAACATGGTCACCGGTGAATGTGCATCCGTTGATCTTGCTCACAAAGAACCGGAGAAGAATGACGATCCTCCAGAATGAGGGGTGGATCTGACCGAGGCAGACCTCGTACCTTCTGCAGAACTGGATGATTATTGGGTCCAATGGGCCCAGCATAAAGGGATAAGTATAAACACTTAAGCATCCCTAGACGTGGGTAGTAATATCTTCTTCGGGCTTGGGAACCACCACGTCTTTGCCGACCCAGTTGCAATCCTGCATTACCGTAGGAAGAATCTCTTTAGTGATCGAGCAGATATACCTCAAGACCTTCTCACACCGGCCTTGAATGAGTGAAGGTTTTTTAACCTTAAAATCAACGGTCACCGAGCACCCGCCAGGAATGAACATGCTAAGCGGAGGTTCTGCCGCTGGTCCTCGCCGGCTGGCCGTGAGGTAGAAGTAGTTTCTTTTTGGGGAACTTTTTTTTGAATTCTTCACCATTTTCTTTCAAATGGAGGATAAAATATGAAACTAGGTAGTTAAAGGGATGCACTTGATGGTCGAAGTGAAAACAAACTAAAGTTCTTGCAAAGATCTCAAGAAATCAGGATGCAAGTACTAGAAAATGTAGAGATTTCTAAGGCGCAAAAGTAGAGTAGGTTTGCATGTAAAGTTTGAATGACTGAAGAAGGGGTATTTATAATTTTCAAACGACGATTCAAAGGCAGGAGTGGCCGACCATCAACTGACGAACATTTAATGCCATTAAGACGTGATTGACAGGACGTTTCGTTCATTTTGTCGTTTCTGACGCGGAGTATCGAGGTGAGAATCGGAAGCTCATATCATTCTCGTTGTTTTCTCTCCGAAGAACGAGGGGACTACTTGTATACGGTCGAAATTAGGCTTGACTACTACATGGCAAGTCGGGCTTGGAGCGCGAGGAGTTGAAGATCGATCTTGAGTCTCATCAAACTAGAACACGAGGTCAAAATATCCATCCCCGAGAACATTAAGTCCATGATCCCAGAATCGACCCTGACCCCGAATAAGCTCGAGAGTAAACATTACCGTGTAACCAACAGAAGACCGAAATAAAGAAAGGCCGAAATATCTGTAACCGGACGGATATCACGGCGGGAATCTCGGCACGTATCAATGTGAACAACTAATTTTTTACCACACCCAAATTATATATTATTTTAGTGTAAATATTGGATTTTCTTACTTACATTTTTTTAAAGTCCAAAAGTAAGTTGGTTAGTGTATATATATATATATATATATATATATATATATATAGAGAGAGAGAGAGAGAGAGAGAGAGAGAGAGAGAGATAGCTATATATTTTACCTTCATTCTTATTTAATAAAAATGAGTTATTAAAAAGTTATATATATCAAGTAACACCCAACTTCCCCACTTCACTCATGCCTTACCCCCACTCCTTCACATCCTTTCTCCACTTCCCCCACTCCTCTTAACATTAACCCACACATATATTATACTATAAATAAAGCACACTTGAAAAAAGAAAAAAGAGAGGGAAAAACGGACTTAAAAAAGAGAAGAAGAAAAAAGACGAGAGATATGGCCAAAACAAAAATCTAGCAGCCTCCTCCTCGTTCTTCTTCTTCTTCACCATTTTATCACACAAAAATACTTCATCTTCTCCCTAAAATTCAGCATCCTTTCCTATCACCTAAATCCCAGCCGAAAACGCCCGGAAAACTCCATTTTCGTCCATGAAACGTAACTAAAGCCATCTCAAAACACAATAAAATCCAGTCAAAAGAAGCAGCAAAAAACCAGCTGCAAAATTGCCCAAACTCAGCTCCAAAAATAGTCCGTAAATCACCCTTTAAGCACTTAAAAACCTCCTCTAACGTAGCTCCAACAACCCAGTTGCGTTACACCATCAAAACCAGCCACGAGCTCCATCTAAAATAAAGGAAGCACCTCAAAAGTAGCAAAAATACTGTTTTCGAGTTCATCCAAAATAGTCTAGTTGAGGTCAAACTCGAAGCTCTTGTTTTGAGAGGTCATTTGAGGTTTCCGTTGGAGAGTCAAGATCCGTGGTCCAGAAATGAAGGCTCACTTTTCTGTTTTGGACGAATAAGTCAGTATGAAGGTTTCTTTTTCTCTTGTTATTTCTTTTATAATAATTTGGATATGTGATTTTTTCATAGTATGCTACTTTTGCCATTTGTTTTGGTTAGTTTAAATGTCCATTACTATTGGATCATACTATTTTAATGAATATTGTGAATGTGGTTAATTCTTATAATCAGACTTGTAGTGAATTTTTTGTTTTGTTTTTGTTTTTGTTTTTTAAGCCTTTAACTTATGGGTCAAAATTAATTCATAGTATTTTGTTTAGACTTAAAGTTTGGAGTTGCAATTTAAATGGATTGTGTGATAATGGGTTTTGAATTGAAGTTGAGCCATGGTCACTTAATCAAAACCCAAAAAAAAAAAAATGGATTATGGGTAGCTATCATTACTTGTGTCATTTGACTGACCATACAGTAGGGAGTCCAAATAGTTAATACTATATACTTTTTCCACAAATAATTCCATAAATCACTACTTCACAGTGATCTCAAATTAGTTTAGAAAAATAACTTTAAATATACTAGAAAAAGTGTACATGCACTTTCAGTATTAGCCCATGTGTTCATGCCCGAACCTTAGATTGATATGCCTAAATAATAAAAGGATCATGTGCACATTCCCGCATCTCGATGCCTTTAAATTTAAAATAATTATGTCTTGACCATGTGTACATTCCGTACCTTGGTGTAACATTTAATTTCAAAGAAGTACCTTGTGTGCGTTTTGCACCTTGGTTAATACAATTAATAAAATATAATAATTAATTAAACGGTAATAAATAAGTCATCATCAATAAAATACAAGAATAGCTAAAAATTTGATTTAAGCCTTACACGAGTCAACAAAGGGACCGTGCTAGACCCACGGGACTCAAGGGGTGCCTTACACCTTCCCCTCGGTCAACAAAATTCCTTACTCAGTCTTCTGTTTTCGTAGACCATGAATTAGGAGTCAAATTTTCTTTTTGATAAGGGATTCAATAAAAGGTGACTAGGAACACCAAAACTCAATTCCAAGTGGTGACTCTACATAGTACATAATCCTTTTTCAAAACGTAACTCCAATTGAAAAAACTCTTCTAATTCAACCACGTAATACGGTTATGGGGAAAAAAGAGGTGTGACAATCAATAAGGAACCGACAAATCAGCAAACCAAGAGATTTTTACCTTTTATAGAATTGTACCTAAAGTAGGACTCCACTACTATATAAAGGAAGTCTGATTACTTGTAAAAGATATTATAAGATGCATTCCAAAGCGATATATTGGTATTTCTAGTTCTTATTATTATCTAGTCATTCTGTTCTGGTATCGATAAAAGCCCTTTTGGCTCGAGGGTGGCTAACCTTCCAAGGCTAAGATTGTTCAACTTGTGTGGTTTGCATTTATATATATATATATATAGACACACACACACCAAGGAAAGATGGATCATGATATGAATAAAGACGATTTTGACCTTCCTATACAATATTTGAAACTTATTTACCAAATTGTACTAATTTTGTATATTAACTACCCTAAATAAGGATTACTTACAAATTATATACAATCCATTATTAGTGCCTTGTTAGTTACATCTTTTTCCTTTTTTCTCTCCTCTCCTCTCCTCTTTCCTCACTGTCGCATATCTCATCAATTTTTATTTCTTTCTTCATCTTTCTCTCTCACCGTCTTTCTCTCTCAATAAGGTAATCCTAAAAGTTGTCTTCTGCCAATCAACCTATTGAAGTAACCTCCAGGTCCTAGGAATTGAAGATTCGAACACTAATCTATCATAAAGCTTTGAATTCGAATTCGGGTTTTCAAAAAATATTATTTGTTTGGATTGGGTGTTGTTGCAAATAATTAGGAGTATTGTTTAGAGTTTATATCTCAATTTTGAGGGTGTTTTGGTGAAGATTAGACTTGATTTTGTCTGAATTTCAGAAGAAGAAGAAGAAGAAGAAGAAGAAACATGACATACAATATAGTTACAAAATTGAAATTGTAGTGAAGTTGTAAAATATAGTTACGAAATTGAAATTGTAGTAAAATTGTAGGTAAATTGTATTCTGATGTAGTTGTATATATTTTTTTAATTTGAATGTTGTATGAAAGTTGAAAAATAGCTGTATAATGTATGAATCGTTGTATAAAATTTGTATTTAACGTATCAATACTATCTTTTTACATAAAGTTGTTGATATATATCAAAATTGTATTAAGAGAGTAAAACTTGATTGGAAGTTTAGAGAGGAAGAAACACACACCACACACAAATTATACACAAATCAGATACAAAATATACAAAAGACATATTGTATAAAATTTGTATATAATTGTATGATATTGTAGTTGTATTTAACTGGGTAAAAATAATGTATAAAAGTTGTAGATAAGTTGTAGATCACTTATAAATAAGTGTATATTGTATAGTTAGTTGTAATTCAATATTACAAAATCAAATGCATTTTGACTAATTCAATATTACATGCCAAGCCACAATTGACTATAATTTCTCTGAGGGTAAAATTTGACTATATAATTTGACCAAATAAGTTGTGACTATAATTATCAAAAATGTCGATAAGTTTAAAATGTCTCTATGCCAATTCTCAGTACTTGTACTGAGTATTATATTGCCATTTGAATAAGTAATAAGAACCCCTATTTTCAAGCTGGTTACGTGATAAACCTACATGCTTTCGGTGCTTATGATGTAGTTTTGATTTTCTCCGCGTTACGAAAGTAATGAATGTTTAAAAAAATCAAATGTGTTAAGTTGATAGCATAATGAGATAAATATTATTCATTGAAAGACATTTGCTAAAGAAGAATGATGCTTAATTGTGTGAATGTTAGAGTTAAATGCCAAGAGGTATGCTGTTATGTCAAATATCACCAGTTTCTCAAATTATACATGGGGAGGCAACTAGATTTTATCATCATACAACTATTTTTCAAATTTCATACAACATTCAAATAAAAAAATATATATTACTACAACAGAATAAAATTTACCTACAAATTTACTATAATTTCGTAAGTATATTGTATGTCATGTATTCTTCGAGTTTCAATCTGAAATTTAGCGAAAATCAAGTATAATCTTCACCAAATGTAATGACCTGACCGGTCGTTTTGCGTTTTAGAACCCCTTTCCCCTAAATGAGACTTCCTGTAGTTGCTTTTGCTGATTTATGACTTGCGGGACCGGGTGGTTCGAGGTTTGGAGGAGTTTGGAATGGTTTAGGAACACCTAGTTCCTTAAGGTTGGCCTTTAAGGCCAAGTTTGACTTTGGTCAATATTTTTAGTAAACGACCTCGAAATCGAGATTTGAAGGTTCTGGTAGGTTCGTATGATAATTTCGGACTTGGGCGTATGTTCGGAATGAGTTTTAGATGACCCGGGTGCGTTTCGGCGCCTAATAATGAAACAAGAATTTCCTTAAGTTCAAATTGAGTTTTGGAACGTGTTTTTGTGTTATCGAGGTCCAAACGGAATTTCGAGACAGGGAATAATTATGTTATGTCATTTATGACCTGCTTGCAAAATTTGGTGTCATTCCGAGTAGTATAGGTAGGTTCGGCGTAATGAAAGTGAATTCAAGAACTTAAAGTTCTTAAGTTTGATCCAATAGGTTTGGGGAATGATTTTTAGAATTAGCGTTGTTTTGGACGTTCCGAAGACTCGAGCGAGTCCGTATTATGATTTAGGAGGTATGTATATTTGGTCAGGTCTCGGGTGGGCCCGGATGCCATTCGGGCATCGAGCGAGGCAAAAACCAGCCTTAAATGACTGCTGGTGCACCAGATCTGGTGCGACCACACCTGCGGAGGGCTAGCCGCAGGTGCGAAACCGCTTCTGCGGTCCTAGCGTCGTAGGTGCGACCCCAGGTGGTGTTTCCCATTTTCGCAAGTACGGATCATTTTTCGCAAAAGCGGAGTCGCAGGTGCGGACTCCGCTCCGCAGGTGAGAAACCAGGTCCCCTTTCCCCTCCTCCGCAGGTGCGAGATTTTTCTCGCAGATGCGAGATCGCAAGTGCGAAAAACCTGTAGGCAGTGAAGTTGTTTTAAATACGGGACTTAGCCATTTTTGAACACCTTTCTTCATCCTTGGACGATTTTGAGAGCATGCAAAGGAGATAATCGACCTAGCTACTGTAAGGTAAGTAATTCCTACCATAAATTTAGCTTAATACTTAAATTCCTAGGTAGATTAACACATTAAATTAGTAGAAATCATGGGTTAATGTAAAACCTAGGTTTTATGAAAATGAGAGAATTACCAACGAACTAGTTATGAAATCATAAAAAAAAACTACATAATATTGATCCTTAGGCTATGGGTGATTGTTTCCTTTGAAAATTTCCGGAATCCGAGCGTGTGGGCCCGGGGGTGTATTATGGAATTTTATAATTTAGGATGAAATAATCACTTAAATAGGGGATTTCATACTTTTGAGTATAGATTGATTTATTTATGCAATATTTGGCTAGTTTCGAGTCCTTGGGCGACGGATTGGGAGTTTCGGGCGCGTTCTTGACCCAGAAAGTAGGCTTGACACGAGGTAAGTCTCCTTTCTAACCTTGTAAGAGAGAATTGTCCTCATAGGGGAATATAAATAATTGCATGTCTTTATTTGCGGGGGCTACGCACACACGAAGTGACGAGAGTCCGTGTGTAGCTACTATTATGTTATGTCGGGGAGTTTTAGGATTCACAAACATGCTTTGTGTGCCGTATCTATAATCTTAAATGTTAATTTAGGTTGCCTAATATCCTTGAATTATTAAGTGAACATATAGGAGGTTACATTTTGAAATTATATTATTGAATCCTTTTTCTGTAAGTATATTCTCTACTGAATTCCTCATATCCTGTTAATTATGTGTATGTATACGGGTACCGGCGTCGCACGTCTGATTCGCGAGCGGGGTAGCCCTACTAATATGTCAACTGCGTCGCATGTTCGATTTGCGAGCGGTGTAATAGATGCATCTATGGTTCGAGTCGTCCGACTCTTCGACAATGCACATTTATTTTCGCGTCGTATCGACCGTACGCTCACGGCATATTATGTGTTTGTTAGTTGTTTGGGTGTTCTGTGAATATGTATCTGTTGACTATCATGAAAAAGGAAAACTAGGTAATTTATATGCTAGAGAACTTGACACGTAAAGGTATTTGTAAATGCTATTTGATGCTCCTGTCTTCATTATTATTCATGACTGCTATTCCTGCTTAGTCTTACATTTAAAACGTATTATTTTGACCCTAGTAAGTGTCACGTCGACCTCTCGTCACTACTTCTTCGAGATTAGACTGGATACTTACTGGGTACATATTGTTTATGTACTCATGCTATGCTTCTGTACTTAATTGTACAGGATCTGAGGCAGGTGCATTTGGGTATCAGGCCGGAGCTCGACCCTGAGATATACCTGGTTCAGACTTCACGGTGAGATGCTCCTCTTGATGATCCTCAGCAGCACTATGGAGTCTTCTTTTGTTGTTTCTGTCTATTCCTTTTCAGACAGTAGGACAGTCGATTACATCTTTTGTTTTACTCTGCTAGTATGCATGTAGACTTGTGACACTAGTTCCTGGCACACACGTTACTGGACATTATTTTGGGATGTAAATATTAATTTATGACACTTATGGTTATTCCTGTATAAATTTGCCTAAGTTACTCGCGTTTGCCTAATGTCTTAGTTCGAACCAAGTAAGTGATGGAAAATGTTTTGGTGAATTAAATGAAACGCACTAGTAAATTGACCTTGGCTTGCCTGACAACGGTGTTGGGCGCCATCGCGACCTGGTTTGGGATTTGGGTCGTGACACCAAAACACCCTCAAAATTGAGATATAAACTCCAAAAAATATTCCCAATTGTTTGCAACAACACCCAAACCAAACAAATAATGATTTTGAAAACCAAATTCGATTTTAAAGCTTTTTAATGGCTGTCAATGGTGGAGAGTCAAACATCTTCAAGATTTATTGATTGACAATTTTAATTTGAACACCAATTGTGCAACATGAAAGGAAATTGCTAAGTTAAAACGATTGAAATCTATTGATGGGACGAAGAGAGAGAGAGAGGGAGAGAGAGAGATAGTGGGCAAGTATAAATTTATTTACCCTAAAATCTTAGTAACAATTTAAATTTTTAATGAGGTCTAAAAGATATGCGATTTAGTCCAATACTGATTGTTTAACAAGAAAATAAGTAGGTGAGTTGAGTAAGCAAGTTAAATCAAACTGGTATACGAGTGAGCCTCGACTTCTAGCCAAGGTGACCTTGAGATGAACCTCGACGAACAGTAAAACAAAGATAATATTATAAAACTAAAAGACAATTCTAAGAGATAAGCACAAAAGTAGAGATATATATTCTATGCCAATGATTGATGATGTTTACAAATGAACAGCCTCCCCTTTATATAATAGGGGAGGTCCTAAATATGGTACATTTCTATTTTCAGAAAGGAATCTAATTGGTACAGCTGTCTAACGGATTTGTACGAATTTGTTCTGGAAATTACGCCTTGATCTTTGTGTCATTACTAAATTCCCGCCTAGTCTGGTACAAGCCAAAAACGGTATCGTTTCGAGGTAGCTTAACTCTGCCCTCGATGCTGTGAGCTTTGGTTCTCGAGGTATGCACTTCCTCGAACCCCATCTGCTTCGATCCATCTTACTATGGTCTCGGGTGACCTCTCGAGCTTATGAAATCAGATTTAACCGATTTCGACCGTATAAAAAATTAATAAGGAAATAATTGATATTCCTTATTCAATTCCTAATATAAAGGGATACACATTTAAAACTTATTTGTATATAATTGGTAAATTATATATAACCATATAATTAAATTGAAACTTAAGTAGGGAGGGTAATAAGGAACCTCTTTTGTTTTAAGTGACCATAACTAATGAGGGATGACTTGTATATATGTGCCGGAGGCGGCCCAAGAACATTGGGGCCTAAAGTTAAATTTTGCTAAGAGGCTTCAAAATTTTAAAAAATTATTTATATTGAGTAATCTGATCCATTCAATATAGTTGACATAATACATATATATGAGATAAAAATATATTTAAAAAATTTAAATTTAAAGAAAAAGATAGTTGAATATTAGAACAATAGAACATGGTTCTAGAAATTAATTACATGATATCAAATTAAAAAGATTAGTTTAATTTGCTTACTGCAATGCTTGAGAACATGAAAGAAAATTAAAACAATACAATTTTAATTTATTGAATGCCTTTCATCCGTTTTTTTTAAAGAGAATAGGCACTTAGTAAGAGAAAGAAAACAGAATATAAAATACAAGTGTTATTATGAAAAAGAAAGAAAAAAAAGAATATTATTATTAGAATGTAAATTAACCATCAGTCACCATCAATCATATTGGCTAAATAATTCTTTTCTCTTTTTTCATAAAGCTCGTATACATTTTTTAATCAAAATTACCATATTTTCTTAAAATAAGACTACCATAAAATTAACCTATTACTACTAATTAAAAAATGGGGCCTTTAAAAATATGGGGCTTAAAATCATTGCTTCAGGCTTTAGCCTGGAGTGTGCGCGCAAAATCCTATCTCCAATTGCTATTATACTCTAATTTTGACCTAGCTATATTATAATAGAAACATATTTACTATTTTTATTTAGGTTCCTTGTTAATTACTTTATTGTCACGATCCAAAATTCGCTAGTCTTGATGACACCTAATCCAACCCGCTAGGTAAGCCAACTAATGACTATCCAAATTTCAATAATTGTTAACAAGTCAATTAAACAGAATAAATTATCTGAATTTATTACATTCCCCAAGGACTGGTTGTACAAGTCATGAGCTTCTAAGGATAAAGTTTACAAGCGAAAATGAAATAAATACATAGCCTGTTTGAAAAGTACATAAACAACACAATTTAATCTAAGGCTACCCCGAACAACAGAGGCAGTTGCGACAGGGACGCGGGTACATCTTCATATCCAGCAATCCTCGAATACAACAACAACTGCAGCCAACATCTGCACGCAATGTGCAAAAGTGTAGTATCAGTACAACCAGTAAGTAACAAACACAACCTTAGGTTGAAAGTAGTGACGAGCTATCACGAGGTCGGGTCCAATACCGATATTCTACAATAATCCATAACAGCATAATACAAGTAATAAAAGGGTATCTTAGAAGTAAAAGGGCTCAACCCGTTCACAGTTTTAGAAAAATAGACATGCTTCTCAAATATTTTTAGTGAAACTCAGTTCTTTTGCCGAAAATGCCAAAAATAAAGGTAAGTTTGAAAAACTGTAATTTTTCTCAAAATCCTTTCAACAATAAGTAAGAGGTTTCATTTTATTTCCAAATATCAAGTGCAAAAACACCTCTTTGTACCCACATACCAATGTGTGTAAAAAGGTCATAAATGGCGTGATACTATATAACATTAGGAAAATGCATTTCTATGCATGTATGTCAAATTTGCATATCAAATGCGATGCAACTCAGTGACAAAACCATATGCAAGCTCGTAGAGCATCAATTCACTCAGTCCTCCCAGTCACTCGGCACTCACACTCAGTAGGTACCTGCACTCACTGGGAGTGTGTACAGACTCCGGATGGGCTCCTTCGGCCCAAGCGCTATATCAAGCCAATCATGACATAAATCAACAAACATGTTGCGGCGTGCAGCCCGCTCCCAAAACAACAAGATAGGGCCACTATATAGTGTCATGGGAGCCTCAAAGTCCCAATTCACAGGGTGCACGCCTACACGCCCGTCACCTAGCATGTGCGTCACCTAAATACCAATCACATAGTACGTATTGCGGGGTTTCATATCCTCAGCACTAAGTTTAGAAGAGTTACTTACCTTGAACAGGCCAATTCCAATATCGAGCAAGCCAAACGATAAAAGTGCCATCCCACGCGTTCCGACCTCTGACGGCTCGAAACTAACCAAAAACAATTCAAATACATCAAAAAATGTTAAAGGAACTAATACCAATTGAAAAAGGTCGAATATTTAATCAAAAGCCCAAAATTGGCCAAAAAGCCCAACCCGGGCCCGCGCCTCAAAACTGACAAAACTGATAAAATCCGACAACCCATTCAATTACGAATCCAACCATACTACTTTCACTCAAATCCGACTCCGAATCAATGTTCAAAACTCAAAAAATCACTTTATGAAATTTTAGACAAAACCCTCAAATTTTACTTTGATATCATCAATCAAATGCCAAAAACGAAGATGGATTCATGAAATATATTCAAAATTGAGTATAGAACACTTACCCATCCATATGGTAAAAATCACCTAAAAATTTGTCCAAATCCGAGTTCCCCAACTCAAAATATGACCAAATGAACAAACCGTCGATATTGTGTATTTTGCCCTACTATTCTGCCTCGTTTTGCATGCCAAATGATCCCAAAACTTGCTTTTGATGCCTCCAATGGATTTCTTGTAAAATATCAGTCAAGATATTATTTTCAATCACTCCATTTGACCTTATAATGAAGGAGATATGTTGGTTTCAATATTTGAAAATGTACAGATTTTTAAATACGCAGTCAGCGACAATTTCGTAATTAATCTGGAAAAATCTAGCAACCCAATTCTTAGTAAAATGACCATAAAATCCTCATACGATGTCCAAATTCGACGATTTTTTTTGCTACGGGTCCGTAATTACGATACGAATCTAATGCTTCAATAAAAACAGAAATTTGAGCTCATTTGTTCAATATGATATTATTTATTCTTGAAGAAACGACGTCAAAGCATAAGAAAAATGAGCGCAACACAACCCAAACATATCTGAAACTCACCTGAGCCCCACGGGATCCCGTACGTACATACCAAAAAGTCTCATAACATAACACGGACTTAGTCGAGGCCTCAAATCACGCATAACAAAATCGAAACAACGAAACGAACCTCAAATCAAACTTAATGAACATTCGACTTCCAAAAACTCGCGCCGAAACATATTAAATCAACTCGGAATGAACTCAAATTTTGCACACAAGTCATAATACATCATACAGAGCTACTCGTGCCCCCAAACTAACGAGCGAAGTGCGAATGCTCAAAACGGCCGTTCGGGTCGTTACAATTATATACCTATATTTGCTAGTTTTATACAAAACCATAAAAAAGAGAAAATACAACATACCTTAAATATAGCGTATCAGTTACACATAATCCCCCTACATTTAAGATTCTCTTCCTTTTCCTAAAGATTATAAAAACATCTTCTCTCTTTCTTTAATAATTACCCAAATTTGTACTTACCCACCCGCCGTAAGAATTCTCCCTTACCCACTAATACTCAAAATCTTTCTTACCCACGAATCTCGCTTAACCACTCCTCTTCCAAAGCTTTTGATATCCGATTTCTATCTTTCAATCATCCAATGTTATCCCCCAAAAATGCAGATTCTTTCCTCTTTCAAATCTTTTGATATCTGATTTCTCTCTTTCAATCATCCAAAGTCTCTTTTTTATTGATACACTGTAGACGAAATTCAGAATATTGCTCTAGAATCAAATTGTGGGTAAGTTTTGAATCTTATTTTCTTTCTTTCTAAAATATTTTTTGTATGTGACTTGTATATGATACATCAATACCCAAAACAAGACAATGCTAATAAAATTATAATACGATTTTATTAGATTTTTAGTGTAGAGTTATGGTTGAAATTTGAAGAAGATGAAGATCATAACTGTATCACAATATTTCAGAAATGTATCGCGATTGTATTATAATTGTATATGTATCATAATTGTTGCAGGAATTGTATTACAAATGTATGATAATTGTATATTGTTACGAGCAATTGTGAGTTCGTAATGAATTTCACAGTTTGTATCACATGTATGATAATTGGATACTAATTTATTAGTATTGTATCAGGTATTTTTTTGCGTATTATTGTATCTGATACAAGTTAGATACAAGTATGATACAATTATGTTTTAGGCATGTATGTGATACAATTCACATACATTTATGATATAGTTATCATACAATTTCTAAATATTTTTTAATAATATAAAGCTGTCGGCAATGGTGGGAAGAGAGAAGATGGAGATTCAGGGCGTAGATTAAGGGATTTTGGGGTTTTTTTTAAAGGAGAGAAAAAAAGGAAATGATGTAATCAAATCCCTTAATTGAAGGCACTAATAATGGGGTGGGGCATTTTAAGAAGCAATATATACAATTTGTAAGAAAAAGTTAGATACTTATTAAAAACTACAAAGCATAGAGAATATATATAAATAAGTCTCTAATATAGTATAGCTAGGTAAAAATCCCTATTGTATTCGTCCAGGGATAACTTGAAATGCCCAAGTTAGTAATAAGACAATTTTGAATATATCATAGGAGTAATATTTGTGTGACTATATAACTTTGAAATTTATAATTTTAAATATTTTTATAATTTTTGTATAGTTATAAAAAATTTCCTTAGGCTAAAATGTGAAGTCAAAGTTAAATTGTTGAAGCAAGGGGAGTATGAGGGAGCCAAATCAACATAATAAAAACACGATTATTGAAAAAAGTAGATTAATAAAGTTTACAATAGCATAAGCGTAGATTTTCCAGACGCTAAGCTCAGTGCTGCTCTTCTCTTTTTTAAGAGACAAAAGATAGGTTTGTGTTTTATAATCTTTCTTTCATGTAAGTCATTTATTTTTCTTAATTCTTGAGTATGCTCTTTAATTACTTGTTTTCTACAAGTTGGATTGGTAATTTTCTTTATTTATATTTAATGTTTTATTTTTGTGTTTTTCAGCGCATGCATCTTCCTTCTTATGTAAATGCAATTAATAACCTCTTCTGTATTTAAGAAGGGTTTTAGCTAATATAGGACTTGTTAAAATTGGCACACTGCTTTGTATTGATTTGACAGAATATTGATAGTAAACAACTCATCATATTAGAATTATGCTTAAGAATTAAGAAGCATGCTGAAAATGAAATAAAGTTGTGTCTATGTGACTTATAGGTCACTGGTTCGAGCCGTGGAAGCAGTCACTAATGCTTACTTTAGAGTAGGTTGTCTGCGTCTTAACCCTTGGGTGCGGCCTTTGCCCAGACCCTGCTTGAACGTGGGATGCCTTGTTTCCGGGCTGCCCTTTGCTGAAAAAGGACAGCCTGATGCACCAAGCTCCCGCTATGCGCAGGGTCCGGGAAAGGACCGGACCACAAGGGTCATTGTATGCAGCCATACCCTGCATTTTTGCAAGAGGTTCTTTTCACGGCTCGAACTCATGACCTCCCGGGCAGCAACTTTAGCAGTTACGTCAAGGCTCCCTTTCTACCCTTTGCTGAGAATGAAGAGGAGAAAAAAAGATGAAGCATAATGGTTCAGAAAAAATTAAGCTAGTAAATGTGCTAATAAATCAGGTATCAGTTACTTATAACAACGATCTGTGCACTTACAAAGACAACAGAGCAATTAATTTACACAAGGCAAGTTCACAAGCCAAAAAATGCTTAATTTCTTGGAACATTGGACAAAACTGTGACTAATTTTTGTTTGTCTAATCTAAAAGGTATCAAAATTGCCTGTTTCACATCATACACATTACTGAAAGGCATACTGAACTTGAGCTTGAGACTCTAGCTCTTTTGATTTAGTCAAGTGTTAAAAGAGATTGGTCGGTCGACTAGCTTTCAATGGCATCCCAAAATTCTGATAGACCCTGATTTCACCTCCCGAGGTTGCGGTCACAATAACCATGCCCCATGCTGTTGCTTGGACGGCGACATTTCCTTGATTGTTGCTACCATCAAACCTGCTAGAAGAAGATATAGAAGGTGAATCGCCATCTCTGATCGATGGAGAACTCGATGAAAACGATTCACTAGGACCAACTCCATGATATGTTGGAGAGTCTTGAGCCATGTCCTCATCTTGACTACTTTGGATTTTCTCCATTGCATTGTTTTTCCTGGCCGGTAGAGGTGGTAAAGGCCTCTTGCTATTTGCACCAGCCGAGTTGTCTTCCCTCGTAGGAGATCCATTAGTAGGATGTGGTGGTGGCGGGGAACGTTTTGAATGCCTTTTCGATTGTGTCTGATCTACAAGTGGTGGTTGATTTTTTATACTGCCAGGCCACGGTATGGCAACTGAAACATCTTTACATTGGAAATACTCATAAGTTTGAACATTGATTAGACTTCTTGATTTACCGCTTGCAGTTTTAGGTTCTTCTCTTTTCCATATATAGACCTGAGAGTCTTCACTTGCACTTATGATATATTTCCCATCTTGACTGAACGAAGCTGATATTTGACTGCTTGTATTCCGGAAACCTGAGGTTCAGCAAATAGATCCACAATATATGAAATGAACGAAAGTAGTTCAAGCTCTTCGAATGACTATATCTTTTAGAAAGTACCTCTAAATTTATAGGTCATGTCTGATCCATCAAAAATTCTGATACGCGAATCAGCTGAAGTTACAAGCACTTCAGTTGAACTCCCTGGAGCAAACTGGACATCAACAAGTTCAGTTTTTTAGATAGATCTCCTGATATTCAATATTGTCACCTACGAGTAGTAGATATAGACAAGAGAAATACCTGAAAACCAGTGACCTTTTTGGCTACAGACTTCTTTTTGGGTTCGAGTTCAATGTTTTCCTTCTGTTCCAGTTTGCATTCTAAATCACAAACGCGTTGAAAGTTAACAGTTGCATTTCTCTGAAAATTATCACTAGAATAAACGATTGTGTGATGATTTACTTACCAGAGGTGCTGTACATGCGACAGCTTCCTTTATGTGAGCCAATTAAAGCACCCTTTAGGTAAGGAAAAGGAAAATATCAGTGGTTCAGTGTACCTCTAATATGACTAGAATTGCGGGGGAAGTGGTTTGGCATGTTTGAAACCAGTAAAAGTTTGGGCTGTAGCTACCTGGCCATCAGGAGTGTAGCAAGTAGCAGTAACCATTTCATGAAGATCTGTCCAGTCCACAACTTTCCTATCAGATACATTCCAAACTCGGACTTTTCCATCCAGTGAACCGCTGATGAAGTGATCGTCATCTACTGGATTGAAGTGTATGCATGTTACTGCCGCACAAAGATTCATCAGATGTCAAAACATGTAATGGTAATTTTAATATGGCCTTGATTGAGTAGATACAATGTAGTAACATGGCATCTCACCATAATCGTTGTGCGCAAACATTTTTAAGCAGCTCTGAGTCTCAATATCCCATAGCCTCACTGTTTTGTCCATTGAAGATGAAAGAAGCAGCTGCATCAAAAAATTCATTTATCATGTCATAGTAAACATGAACGGGAACTTGGCGTAACCGGTAAAGTTATTGTCATGTGACCAGGAGGTTAGAGGTTCGAGCCGTAGAAACAGCCTCTTGCAGAAATGCAGGATAAGGCTGTGTATAATAGACCCGTGTGGTCCAACCGTTCCTCGGACCTAGCGTATACCGAGACCTTAGTGCATTGAGCTGCCCTTTTCGTGTGATAGTAAACATCAAATCTGATATTTCCTTCTTGATAAGCAATTGATATTAGTAAACTGATTAAATACATGAAAACTGACCTGAGATTTTGACCAAGAAAGGTCCAGGACATCATCCTGATGACCATTGAGAGTGCATACTGGTTTTTCTGAGAGAGCAAAAACAGTTTCTGGTACATTTACATAGTCTGGAAGTGAATTGCCCTTCTTCTTATTAGAAGTCTTTCCCTTTTTCCTTCTTTCTGATTGCATTTGTGTGATCACTGGCAGGGGCGGACGATCCGAATTACTTCCAGCCGTTGGATGAACAGGAGTGTCACTAACAGAATTCGGATCATCCGATGGTTTTGTAGACATAACATCACATTCTTGTACTTCCCATACATGAATTACCCTGTCTTCTCCTGCAGTTGCTAAATAACGTGCATCCGCGCTAAATCTTATGGTCCATATAGATCCCTCATGAGCCTGAATTTCCTGACATAATTGCAAAGCTGTAAAATCTTTGTAAATCTTTCCTTGTTGGCGGACTTTAATCCATTGTGAGGAATTCTTGTTCTGTTTCTGTTCCACTGGTGGTACAGGTTGCTCGAGTTCTTTATCAGCTATTAATCCACTCATGCTATTTGCGACTCCTTTTATGTTTTTCAAAAGAGCAACTCCTGTTTTCTTGCTATATCTGAAACTCTTACTCAGATATGCATTTACGTTTAGTTTCCTTTCATCGTTTGTTGAAACATTAGCCCGACGCATCAGTTCCTTAACAACAGGAGAGTATCCTACAGATTTCTCAAATTCCTCCATTGAAAGTTGCTTTCCAGTTTGTAAATCACTTAGCTTATTCCACATTCCCTCTTCATTTGACTCTTTTACAATGAATTCTTTTCCAGTGTCAAGATTTTTTATCAAGAAAAACGAAGCAAATCCCAAATCAGCACATCCATTTTGCAATGTGGATGATGGCATATTCTCACTGCCATTTTGTGGTGGTGAAGATTTACTTCTGGTGCCCTTTTTGGGCTGTGCCAATACAGCAGAATTCGCGTATTGGCATATTCTTGTGGTTGTTGCCAAAACTCCTGAAAATGTCCTGGTGAGACGTTGTTTAGAAACGTCGCCAATTAATTGTTCTTTCCTTTTCTTGGTAGTTACAGAGAAAAATTGTATGTCACCATCTGATCTCGACCTGAGCAGCAAAATTGGTGGCGAACTCGAAGGCTCTGGTTCTGGTTCTGGCTCTGGTTCTGGCTCCTCCTGTTTTAGTTCTTCTTTTGGTTTAGAATCTTTGCATGTATCAACTTTTCTTGAAATGGCTCGTATAACTTTGGCGCTAGTCAACTTGAGGAGTTCTTTATTACTTGTCAACCCCATACCCTGGAGTAAGCGTTTTCGACGCTCTTTAACGTCTCCAGGCTCAGCCATCCACATGCCGTAATCTTCCATGACAATGGGAGGAGGATTGTTGATTGTTGTTTTTTTCTCCATATCAAGGCCTCGGAAATTCTTAGAAGCCGAGGCTGAGAAGGAACGTCGACTATCCTCAAACTCAACCTCATCATCTGATCCCGAGGACGTTAAGTCCTGGGGAACAGCTGAGGAAAGACGGTCAGAGGACTCGAAGAAGTGATCATCGTCATCATCTTCTCCGAGTCCATCCCAGTTGATAGTCAGCGTCCTGCGATACATTGTAGCACATTGCCAATTAGGAAAATCCAATGGAGGATCAAATGGAAAACGGCATGTTTAGATGGGGATTTTTGGGTTGATTTTTGTTTTTGTTTTTTTGTGTAGTTTTGTTTGTTTGTTTGTTCGTCGTAGAAATGGCTAAGGAGAAGAGAGTGGCAGAGAAGTGGAAGAGAGAAAAACAAGTAAGACTGTTACGTTTGTGTTTAGGAAATTGGATGGATTGTGAAGAGGGAAAGGAAATGGTCAATGGAGGGTCTCTTTCACCTCCCCTCACGTCTAAGTATTTTAATCCCTCCAATCTTTTTTATTTGTGTTCATTAAGAAAATTGTTTTATAGCATTAATTATAAAGAATATTTTGACTAAAGTTACTCTTATCTCTTCCTTAAATGAGTTAATGACTATTTGCCTTCTTGGATTAGTAAGAGTGAATTTGGAAAAAATAATTAATGAGTTCTTGAATTTATAAAGTGACATATATTTTTGGGGCATTTGCATCTATACCCGCTTTTTGTGTCACATTTTAACTTGTGCCCGCTTTGCAAAAAACATTGCAAGCGTACTCACTTTTTCGCGTAACTTCAGCATACGGGGCTGAAGTAGCAAAGGCAATCACGCAAAACTTCGGCATTCTAGTAGACGGGACTGAAGTAGCAAGTGTGCTGAAGTTTTTGTTTGTAATTGCTGAACTTAAGCATAGTAGCTGAAGTTTTGTTCTCTATTTGCTGAAGTTTTTTGAAAGTTTTTGTTTGTAACTGACGAACTTCAGCTCTAGAGCTAAAGTTTTTGTTTGTAACTAGCGAACTTTGAGGAGGAGAAAGGGGGCTGAAATTGTTTAAAAAGTGGGTACAAATTAAAACTTTAAAAAAAATGAATATAGGTTAAATGGGGCGACCAAATAGGGCGCCCCGTGCAATTTTTACTATATTTTTGGTGAAGTAAAGATTAAAAGGGTCGGAGAGAGTATTTCTATGTTTAAGTGAAAACGAATATTGCTAGATAGCTTGGTCTAAACTGGGAAAAAAACACTAAATAACAACCGAACCAACTACCTATATTGATTCGCTAAATGAAATTACAAACAACTCAAAATTGTAATAAAAAAAATTGAAGATAGCTGAAAGATATAAGAGATGTGTGAGAAGATCATAGAAGAAAGGAATGAGAAGCAGAATTATATAGACGATTCATATCTAATGAAGATCATTGAAAAACTAATGAAGATCAGAGTTAAGCTCAAGCTCGACCTCTAATGGCGGAATCGAAGATTTTGGAAATAGCTCTCAATCTATGAATTGAAGATTCCGTAAATTAGTTATAATTAACTAACAGACTCATATGCCTCTCACGTGCTTCTTCCTTCAATACTCCCCCTCAAGCTAGATGGTACGAACAGGTTGAGCATCCCTAGCTTGTTCATCAGATACATATGTTGTGATCTGCCCAGAGCCTTGGTAAACAAGTCTGCCTCTTGATCCTTTGACATCACATATCTCGTCTTCATGGTTCCTTGTTGGAGCTTTTCTCTGATGAAATGCAAGTTTATCTCTAAATATTTCGTTCGCTCATGAAATATGGGATTTGCAGCAATTTGAATTGTTGCTTTGCTATCGCAATTCAGCTGACCGGTAAATCAACTTCTGCACCCAATTCTCTGCAAAGCCCAATTATCCATAGGATTTCTGAGACCCCAACTGTCATACTTCTATACTCAGCTTCTGTTGAACTTCGTGATACTGTGCACTGCTTCTTTGACTTCCATGACACCAAGGAATCCCCTAGCTTCATTACATATACCGTTACTAATCTCCTGGAGACTAGACAAGATGCCTAATCTGCATCACATAATACAGGTAGTTTGATCGACTGATTTGAGCTCATCATCGGTCTTTGTCCTGGAGCACCCTTTATGTATATTTTGATAAAGTAATAGTGGAATTGGATAAAGTAATTAATGAGTTCTTGAATTTATAAAGTGACAAATATTTTTTGCTAAAGTGAAGATTAAAAAGGGTCGAAGGGAGAGAGTATTTCTATGTTTAAGTAAAAAAGAATAAAAAAAGTAATATCACTAGTTAGCTTGGTCTAAACTGAAACAAACCAAATAAAACCAAATCAACTGGCTATATTGATTCACTAAATGGAATTACAAATAACTCAAAATTGTAATGAACCAGTTACAGGATAGCTGGAAAAAAAATAAAAATGACATAAATACACCATAGAAGAAAGGGATGAGAAGCAGAACTACACAAACACTTACATAACAATTCACGTAATCATTTCTAAGTTCTAACCCCTAGTCCTTTTTAACTAATAACTAACTAGAGTTTTTACTAATTGCTACTCTATTTATTATAAATCAAAATTATTTTAAAATATTATTTTTTATAGCTACCTTTTATATTTTATAGCAAAATAAGTATTTATGGTGCATGAAATACGCTATTTATGTTTTTCCTCTCTTTTAGACAATTAGACATACCTATTTTTAAGACATTACTGTATTCATGAATACATGGCGCGAACACATGCGCATACAGCTGGACTGCCTGATTTTAGGCTCTTTTTATTGATGTATTCATGAATACAACAACGCGAATACATATGAATACATGCGCGTATAGCTGGAATGCCCAGATTTTAGGCGCTTTTTGCTGTTGTATTCATGAATACATGACGCGAATACATGTGAATACATGCTCGTACAACTGGACTACCATGATCTTTAGGCGCTTTTTGCTGTTGTATTCATGATTACAGCAACGCGAATACAACGAATACATTATTGTAACAACTAAATAATAGCTATAGGAAATAATTATGTATATGTTAGCTATAGAAAATTAATAACCACTAAACAACCGTGGTTTTTGAAAATAGCTCTAAAGGCGCTACCCTCAAAGTTAGGGAAGTGATTGAAAAACACTACAAGACACATGTTTCACTTTTGTGGCTAGTTATATGTGACAAAAAACTAATTATGGACCAACATGTGAAAAGCTAAGTATGATTAAAGATCCCATCCAATCGCCAAATCTTGGCAAATATTGATACTCTTATATTTGGAGATGAATATCTGATATTAAACGTTAAATTTAAAAGAGCACTTTATGGAAGCTCAATTTGGGTGAAATCTTCTTGTGCTGGAATAGTTGGACTTGGTTGGGCCGTATTTCATTCTACATTTGTAATGGAAATGACACCAGGTAGTCACTTTTAAGCATACAATTTAAAATATATTCACAATTTATAATATATTTATAGATTAGCTAATTCGTTCAAACTGACAATGTCTTGAAGTTTAAACCTTAAAGTTCAAAGTTCACGACATCGTATCTTAAAGTTCAAAACATTGTGTCCACAAATTCGAATCTTATATCCTGAATGATGAATAAGCAGTTAAGAAATTCAGGACGCTTAGTCTTAAAATCCAAATTAGCCGCTAAAAAATTTTGGACACTAAGTCCTGAATTCTAAATTAGAAGCTCAAAAATTCAGAATACTTAATTTTGTAGTTTGGATAAATTGGCAAATATATTAATACATTGTAAATTCTGGGCATATTTAAATAACATGCCTTAGAGTGGCTACTGGTGCACTTTACGGGGGGAAGTGCACGGTTAGCCACTAATAACATATGTATTTATTTTTAAGTCACTGTTTAAAATGTCTTTAGTCTTTAGCCACTGATTTAATAAACTTTAACTGCCTGGACGAAAATACCCTTATGCTCTTGTCCTTAATTTTTGAACTTGGAACTCAAACTTCAGGTCCAAACGTCCTTAACTTTTGAACTTGTAAGTCAAAGTTAAGGACATATTGTCCTTAACTTTTGATCTTGTAAATGTAAGTTAAGGACTGCATGTCCTTAACTTTTGAACTTGGAATTTAAACTTCAGGACCAAGTGTCCTTAACTTTTGAACTTGTATGTCAAAGTTAAGGACCTATTGTCCTTAACTTTTGATCTTGTAACTGTAAGTTAAGGATTGCATGTCCTTAACTTTTGAACTTGTAAGTCTAAGTTCAGGACCTATTGCCTTAACGTTTAAGCTTGTTAGTCTAAGTTCATGACCTATTGTCCTTAACTTTTGAGCTTGTTAGTCTAAGTTCAGGACCTATTGTCCTTAAATTTTGAACTTGTAACTATAAGTTTAGGACCTATTGTCTAAAACTTACTCCTTGATTTCCTTCTTCTTTATAATTTTTTTATGATGCCTAACCAAAAGGCTAAATTCTCCCATTCTAGCAATTGAAGGGGCTAAGAAACTTCAGTTGGCTAAACACCGTGCAATAACAATTAAAAGACTAAGGTCAAGCCAACTAGTAGGAGCATTAAAGAAGAAAAAGAAATTAACAAAAACGAAGAGACGACGCAAGTCTAGCTCCGCTACCCAGTCTTTCCAACCTACTGTATTTCTGTTTGGGAAGGAAAGGGTAATTCAGCTTTTTCATATTAATTTTAATAGATTAGTGACTACTTTTGCTCAGCATTAAAAATGCTGGATAAAAAGTAAATACCACTTTAATAAATGGCTACCCCACATAATTTTTACGCACTTTACCCCTAGACTTGTTTCGGAGCCCAATTAATTTGATAATTGGGCCAAGAGTTTGGACTAGATTTTAAATGGAGAAAATTGGCATCAAATTTTTTCTATTATATAGAAGAGAGAAGAGAAGGTTGACCAAGGACATAATGATCATTTCAAATATATTAGTGCATTGTTTGCTTGTATAGAAGAGGACGTTGACCAAGGGCATAATGGTCATTTCAAATATATTAGTGCATTGTTTGCTTGTATACTACGCGCAAAAATTTGGTTGTGGATTCTTAATAACAGGAGAAATCAAAACTAACATGGCCATAAGCTATTAAATTCTTTAGGTAGACCCCACTTTCCACTCAACCTTCACTATCTTCAATAAATGCACTACTTAATTATTATTATTATTTTTTCAATAAGTACTTTTAACTAGAAAAATTATCTTTTTGATAATTTTATAATTCAAATATTCACCTGATTAAAAATACTAACATCACATACATTTATATATGATAATTCTTTTATCTCCTTAAGAAATATTATTCATTTATTTTATTTATAAATTATTCTAGGTAAATAAGATTTCATTAAAAAAGAATTAGTGATAATGTACGTTGATTTACATTCAAATGTTATTATATCATTATCAATTGATATCATTTTATACAAAGTTCTCATTAAATTGAAATTTCAATTTCAATTGGAATACTTTATAAAATTCGAAAAAAAATTATTTAAGAATAAAATATAGTTTCAAGCTCCCCTTTTTATTATAGAATATTAAAAAATTTGTGCAAATTTTATAATAAGTATCCCCTATCTAAAATATGAATTGAGAATATCTGAAGTAAAAATTAAGACAATTAATTTGTGGAATTTTTTCTTTTAAAAATCATCATATATTAGGAAGTATGAAAGGTACCGTCATACATGATTATATTCTCCCTCTATGATCAAAGTTAGTTGAGTACATACTCTATTCAATAAGAATTCAACATTATATAAACTTAAAAAATATATAAATATACAATTAATTATTGTTAGAAAATCTCAACAAATACTACTATTGTGATGAAAATTATATTATACCCTAAATAGTATCTCAATCACATCAAATGAAACTAGAAAAAACTGCAATATTTCAATTTAAGGTAAATTTAATTATAATATTTAGCGTGATCAAGAAATTAATTTAATTTTAATATTATGTCATTCAACTATAGAACAAAATACAAATTTTCTTGTTAAAATTCTTAATAATTAAAAATCACGATTATTATTTCAAAGGACCAAAAAATACCTTTTCATCAACGTATTACTTTTTCCTTTTTGTACTAATCAAAATCTGAATAATAAAACATATTAATATTATATGTTAACACAACTGAAAATACTAAAAGAATAAAACCATGTATCATTCAATTTAAACAATCATAAAAATACACGACGACTTATTTTTCAACTGACTTTTTAATTATTATTTTATAGTAATTAATTTAAGGCTAGTGGTGCAAAAAAAAATTAAAATATAAAAGTGTAGACCCTATGTAGAAATAATTTAAATTCTACTTGAATTATTATACAAAGCATTAAATTTCGACAAGTATTTCAAAGTGATTGGTATAGTAATACTATGTCAGAAAAATTAAAATGCACATGCAAAAGATAAACAACAATACATGTAATCGTGGTTCTATACGTTATTACACAAAACCATATTCTCTTTCTTCTTTCCCTAAAGCGTAGAAAGTGTGTAATTAGCAATAGACCAAGAAGTATTAAAAGGAAGAAAATGAGAAGAAGAAGAAAAAACAATTGGGCCCGTGGATTGAACGAGCGAGTGTGATTAAAATTTGTTGAAAATACCAAAACGGGACTATATACAAAATTAGAGCAAGATTAGAAGTGATTTTGACTGATTTCACGTAAAATATCAGATCTAAAAATTCTACTACGACATGTGTATATCACGTTGTATATCGTGTACATCAGTGTATATAACATACAAGCTTTTAAGGACGTTTGTGTATATCACCTTGTATATTGTGTATACAAAACAATTCATTTATGGACGCCTGTGTATATCACATTGTATATTGTATATGTAATATAAATTTTCATGGATATACACAGATACACATGATATACAAGAGATATCACTAATATACATGAGATATACAAAAACAATTTTTTTTTTGATATACATCTTAATATGTACAAAGACGGAAAATAAAGGTGAGATATACATTTTGATATACACATTATTTGATGTATTATACATAGTGATATACTAACAACACAATTATTTTTGTGTTATACACTTAGATATAAACACAACAATAAATGACAAACAATTATATTTATGATTTCATATTTTAAATATAACAAAGAAGAAAATAATATTTTTATATGCATGAAAAAGAAAATTAAAATTATGATATAGACTTTGATGTACATATTATTATTGTGATATATATTTATTGGCTACTTAATGCCAATAAATAAAAAATGGGTTAATTCTAACCAATTAGTTGGATGAGTTGATGTACGATGCCAAACCCAAAGCATACTCCAGTGACATAGATACGTGACACGTCTAAGAGAGGTCGCGAATCACATTTCCACTATATTTTGCCTACAATCAATCTATGAACACCACCTTCTTCAAAAAGAAAAAAGAAATAATATTTTCACAGATAATAGAATTTAGCAATTATTGATTCTGCATATCTTGAGAAAGTGAACTCCTTATCAGCTGAGAAGATTCAGACCATCTCTGTCAAAAAAGCTATGATGGAAATATTATCATCATTTCCAATTTTTTGTGGTTTTGAACAAGTGGTGCTTTGTTCAATTATTGATATGAAATGATACTTGATTTTTCTCTCTTCAGTGCCTACTCTCCTTTAATGAGCACATATTTTTACTTTTTCCTGAAAGGATAGCAAACTTTATTAGCTCCATCTTAACTAGACAAGTACATTGCACTCAATTTAGTCATGTTTTTTGCTAATCCTTTCAGTTTTCTCCAACTGCCTTTCATGTTAAAAGGCAAGAATATTTTGTCAAAAGTAGGTCCTTGAAATCTTTATATACTGTGACAGCTGATCTCTCAAGGATAAATACTGACCCACATCGGATATTTATATCTGTTAATCAAACTGCATTGCTGTAATAGACAATAAAATATTGAACTTTCTGAAATAAAAACAGAAACAGAAAGTTAGTAGAACCGTGTCACGACTTCAAAACTACCCTGACCGTGATGGCTCCTATCGCGATACTAGGCTAGCCAATTCACTACTTATAGCATAAAGAATCCTTTCATTCAAATCATTACTAATCCGATATTTCATAAAAAATTCCGTTTAAGCATTTCAAAACAAGCAAGGATATACTAAACACTAAATACAGCCCAAAATCCCGAAGTCACTAGTGATGAGCAACTAAACTCAAAATACAAGTCTGGGAAAATATAAATGCTATAAAAAGTAGGAAGGAGAAAGGCAAGGCTGCGGACGTCGTGCAGCTACCTCACGAATCTCCGAAAAACTCTGAGACAGGGAAGACCAACTCTCACTCTGATGCCCTGGCACCTGAATCTGCACACAAGGTGCAGGGAGTAATGTGAGTACACCAACTCAGTAAGTAATAAATATAAATAAGGTCTGAGCAGTAAGAAACACATAAATACACGTCATAAATTCATATTAATTACAGCCTTTCTTTCCAACAGTATATATATGTCAAATCATCACGCATAAAAGCCGATTTCAGAAAAATCATTTGAGAATATTTTTCCAACAGTTTCAACAGAAATTCAAGAAGTTTAGAGTAAAAGTGATAAAAATCATAAATAGCCTCTCGGGCCAAAACACGAATCATAAACCGCCCATCGGGCATAACATCACTCAGAATCATCCCCTCGGGCATACTTCACAATCACTCATAATCATCCCCTCGGGCAACCTCACAGTCACTCATGCCTCCCAATCACTCGTCACTCGGCAATCGCACTTAGTAGGTACCTGCGCTCACTGGGGGTGTACAGACTCCGGAAGGGCTCCTACAGCCCAAGCACTATAACAAGTCATCTCGTGGCATAATCAGTCTGGCCCTCAGCCTCTCATATATCATAAAGCAGTACAATATGCTGCGGCGCGCAGCCCGATCCTATGATATCCTCACAACACAGGCCTTCGGCCTCATCAGTCAGAAACCTCTCAAGCCACTTGGGCTATCAGTAAATCAGGGTACTCAGCCCCAAAATATCATTTTATGCAACAAATGGAGTAAATAAGACTGAGTTTCTAAATCAGTAAAACATAGAATGACTGAGTACAAATCTTAAATCAACACAGTGAGGAAATAGTAGTAAAAAGCCCTTAAGGGTCCAAACAACTTGGCACGATGCCCAAATACGGCATTCAGCCCAATACACAGTAATACTTTCTAAAACACAAAATATCATGTAGTTTTCCAGTCAAATACGCAACTTAATAGTCGTTACGGGACGGACCAAGTCACAATCCCCAACGGCGCACGCAACACACTCGTCATCTAGCATGTGCATCACTCCAAAATAGTGAAACGATGTGAAATCCAGGGTTTTATACCCTTAGGACAAGATTTACAATTATTACTTACCTCAATCCGAACGAGAATCTACTCCGCGATGCCCTTGCCGCTTGACTCGGCCTCAAATCGCCCCGAATCTATCCAAAATCAGAATCATATCGTCAATTTATGCTAAAGGAACAAAACCCACGCGAAAATTATCAAATTACATAAAAAATCCCGAAATTGGCCAAACCCGACCCCCGGGCCCACGTCTCGGAATCTGATAAAAATCACAAAACCAGAATCTCTACCATCTCACGAGTCCATACATACCAAATTCATCAAAATCTAACCTCGTCCCCCCCCCCCCCCCCCCCCCCCCCCCTTTTTTTTTCCAAATTTCAACCCCAAATTTCTTCTTTTTTTCCACCACA
>ML266947.1:6954-17357 GCA_005239495.1 Nicotiana undulata | reverse complement strand
CTGGACCGCACCTGCGGTCACGCGCCTGCGGCCTGAGTCTCGCGCCTACGGACTTTGGGCAAGGGGGCTGGGGATCGCATCTGCGAGGCTGGGACCACAGGGGCGGTCCCGCACCTGCGGCTGGGCAATCGCACCTGCGGTCACACCAGCTGCTGTGCACCAGCAGTGGTTTTTGCTGATTATTGGCCTTGCGCGGAGTCCGGGAGGCACCTGGGCCCACCCGAGCCCCCGTCCAAAAATACCAACAAGTCCCAAATCATTAAACGGACTTGCTCGAGCTCACGGAACACTCAATACAACGCTAAAACTCAAAATCACCCTCCAAAACCCCTGAATTCAAAACTTAAGAACTTTGAAATTCTAGAATTCACTTCAACGCGCCGAACCGGCCTAAACCACTCGGAATGACTTCAAATTTTGCAGATAAGTTATAAACGACACAACGGAACTATTCCCGGTCTCGGAATTTCATTCGGACCTCGGGAACATAAAATCACCTCTCAAACCACATTTCAAATTCTTTAGAAACCCCACAAGTTCATTAACTCCATTTTTCCTCACTTGGATCCGAAACCAATCAAATCAAACCCGTTTTACACCAAATCCCACAGATAGGACAAACAACATATAATAAACCTGTTCCGGGCTCCGGAACCATAACACGGGCCCGGTAACAAGGTTTTCACATAATTATTCACTTTCACATTCCTTTATTATTTTCAGAAAAACAATTTTCTTTAAAAATTCATTTCCCGGGCTTGGGGCCTCGGAATTCGATTCCGGGCATACGCTCAAGTCCAATATTTTCCTACGGACTCTCCGGGACCGTCACATTACGGGTCTGGATCCGTTTACCATAAATATTGAAGAAAGTCAACTTTATTCAATTATTCAATTCAAAAATCCCATTTTATCAAATTTTCACATGGAAGCTTCCCGGCTATCTGCCGGGGCTGCGCACGCATATCGAGGTGATATTAACGGAGGCTTTCGAGGCCTCGAAACACATATTTAACTGGAATTACTTAGGATGACCTTTTGGGTCATCACAATGTATTTTTTCATAACGAAGACCCAAATCTTGTATCATGTTTTTAGCCTTGTTGAAAAAGCCAGGTAACTGAGCAAATGGAAATGCCTCTTTTAACAAGTCTAACAAGTCTGAAAAGGCCACATTACTCAACCCATGAATGCATTTAAACAAGTATAATCGAATGGTGAAACTCAATTTAGAGAAATTCTTACACCCCGGGTATAACTCTTCCTTCCCTTCTTCAAGCAATTTGAAAAATTTCTTTGCATCTTCAGATGGCCCCTCTCTCACTTCTTCATCACATCTTAAGTCACCCTCTAACATTTCGAAAAGTATCATGAAGTAGTCAATCAATATTGTCATGCATGTTTGAATCATCCTCATCGTTGCTTGACCGTCGAGTATTTCTTGAGGAAGTACTTTCCCCATGAAAAACCCATTTGGTGTATCCAGTAACAAACCTATAAGCAACCAAGTGATCCTCCACTACGTTTCTATAATGCCAATAACAGTTAACACATTTTTTACAAGGGCATAATATTTCATTTCCTTGGGCAGCTCGTTCAAATGCCTTATCAAGAAAACTGTTCACTCCATGGATGTACTCCTCCGTTGATCTTCGGAGACCCATCCAACTTTTATCTCCATTATCAATTAACTATTGAATTTCCTACATAAAACCAAAAGCAAATCACGAAGCTAAGAAGCAGAAGAAAAGAAACAATGTCTTGCATTGGATACTCATTTTCCTATACTTAGAATGCAGACAAATTTATTTTACTTACTAAGATGAATGGTAGATAGATCATTTGAGCCATACTAGAAAGTATGATATTGCAGAGCATTGAAACACCACAACACAACCCCCATTTCACGAGAAGCGAGAAGCGAAGCGCTTGCTTTTTTGAAGTGAAGCGGAATTTGAAAACTAACAATAAAAGATATAAAAATTGGGCAGAAATTTTGGGCAGAAACTGGAAAAATTGGGCAGAATTTTTCTGAAAAAAATTCGCCAGCATTTCGGCGCTTTTTGGACGCTTAGAAAGAAAAAGAAGAAGAAGAAGAAGAAGAAGAAGAAGAAGAAGCAGGAGGAGGAGGAGGAGGAGGAGGAGGAGAAGAAAGAAAATCAAAAGCGGTAGCTTTTCTTACCCGAGTCGCTTTTGATGCCTGAAGCGATGGACTCTGCGCTTCGCTTTGCTTCTCGCTTGAAGCAAGGAAGCGAGTTTTAATCACTGATCTAGTATCTATTTTATCTGGTATACACAACACAACTGAGCACCAGTGACCTAAGTCATCTTAATATGCTGCTATTCATAGCACCAGGGTTTTGAATCACACACTAAATCCATTCTCTTCTGAAAGCATAGTTCGTACATACAGCAGATTAACTAAACTTAACAACTTTAATTATCACATTATAAAATTAGGTCTACTGAACATCAAAGAAAAACATATTCTAATTTAACATGTAATCCAATATCAAAAACTTTGAAAGCTCCCCTAGACAAGTTATCAACTTGAGGATTCCGTAATCAATGATCAAGAAAAAAGATTAACATCCAGATCAAAGGAAACTCATAAACTGTAATTACTGATCCGTAGCACCATTTTGCTCAATTTATGACAAAATGAATCACAAAAACCAAGAATTTTGCAAATATTATAAGTGGCAGAAAATGGAAGCAAAATTTCAGAAAGATACCTAGAAAATGAATGAATTGAATTTATAACAGTGTACAAACAAAGTTCAAGGCAAAGGAGCAGTAGGATATGCAGGGCGAGTAGCAAGTTATGTTGGACAGAAAGTTGTTGCTGCAAAGACATTGAACTGGAAAGGGATCTCATGAACTGAGTGATGTTCTCAACTTCTACTAGACTTATTCCTTTCACCAGAAAGGAATAAAATCTATGCATTTGACTTCACTCAATCACATCCTCAAGTTACTAATACCATGGCCTAATAATACATTTAAGAATCTTATTGCAGATACAGGCACGCTATATGACATTATTCCACTAATAATAATATTATCTTATACAACATTTTGAAGTATTCAGATTCATTAACTATGCAAAGTTTTAACATTGATATGATATTTTGTCAAATTAGGTCAAATTAGAACATTTCAATAATAGACGTATCATAGAGGTAGCTGGTGCAAATGCTACAGAGGTGTATATGAAACCTGGTGCAAATGCTACAGAGGTAGTTGTTGCTGAAGTTCCTTCTGCTCAGAAAGTATATAAGTTAAAAGAGTTGCAGTTCCTGTAATCAGAAAAGAGTAAGAGTGAGGGACTTGATCTTCAACAAAGTCAACAGAATCATAAAAGTGTACAAAAAAGTGAGCACAAAAGATGATGCTGAAGCAAGAGACACATGAAAAAAACATAGAAGAGGCGCACACAGCAAGAGAAGCAGATTAAATTAACTTAAAGACATTGAACTGGAAAGGGATCTCATGAACTGAGTGATGTTCTCAACTTCTACCAGACTTCTTCCTTTCACCAGAAAGGAATACATCTATGCATCTGACTTCACTCAATCACATCCTCAAGTTACTAATACCATGGCCTAATACTACATTTCAGAATCTTATTGCAGATACAGGCACGCTATATGACATAATTCCACTAATAATAATATTATCCTATATAACATTTTGAAGTATTCAGATTCATTAACTATGCAAAGTTTTAACATTGATATGATATTTTGTCTATCAGCAAACTTTACAATTACGTTACCAACTTAAAATTTTCTTCTACTGCCACTAATATAATACATAAGTCAATTAACACCTTAATCTCGCTTTCTAATCAATTACCATCATATAACAGAGGACTTAATACTTCTGTTGTTCATGTGATCTCCCCTAAATTTTCAGAATGTTTGTGCCATAATGAACTGAATCCTTGTCCATGCAACTCCGAAAAATTATTTGTTGTTTTGTTTCCTGTTAGTCATTAACATGGAGATTATTAATCACCGACCTAGATAACAGGATCAAATAAAAGAAACTAGCTAAGAAAATCTTTCCTATTCAACTCATTCAATTGATTGTGAGATCAGGTTCAAATAAGTTATTTTCTAATCCAAATCCTTCACTGATGTCAACGTGTTAGCCAGAGAATTTGATTAGTACCACACAAGGAATGTCCCACGGTCTGTGCAGCAAATGAAGATACATTTTATAAGGGATATAGCCTAAAGAAACCATAAGGAATTTGCAAGAAAACTTGTAACGACCCGACCGGTCGTTTCGAGCTCTAGCGTGTCGTTCGGTGATTGGAAGTCATGAACAACTTCATTTCATGTATATTTACTTGTGTGTATGGTCGGAATTTAAATTCAGGAAGATCGGAGTTGAATTGAAAGGAGAATATTCATTTTTGAAGCCTTAAGTTGGAAGAATCGACTCAGACTGGAATTTGGAGTAAACGACCTCAGAATCAAGATCTGAAGGTTCCAGCAGGTTCGTATGATGATTTTTGTCTTGGGTGTATGTCCGGATCGAGGTTTGGATAACCCAGGAGCGTTACGACGTATAATGTGGAAGTTAGCATCTTTGAAGGAATTTCCTAAGTTTGGCTTGAAGAGCATTTCAGAGATATTGACATCTGTTTGGGATTTAGAGTCTGGGAATAGCTCCATATGGTGATTCTGTAGTTGGGAGCGCGATCGGAAGTGAATTCGGATGTCCGAAGGCCATTTTGAAGCCATTTGGCTAAAGATAGAAAATTGAAGGTTTTTGAAGAATCCGACCGGAAGTGAAAATTTTAATATCAGGGTCGGAATGCAATTCCGGAAGTTGGAGCAGGTCTGTAATGTCAAATACAACTTGTGTACAAAATTTGGGGTCAATCAGATGTGATTTGACAGGTTTCGGCATCGGATGTGGAAGTCAAAATTTCTTAAGTCTTAAAGATTTTGATTTGAGCGCGATTCATGATTTCGGCGTTGTTTGATGTGATTTGAGGGCTCGAACAAGTCCGTGTTATGTTTTGGGATAGGTTGGTGTGATTGGACGGGGTCCCGGGGGCCTCGGGTGGTAAAACGGATCAAAGTTGAAGTTGCGAAAGGGCTGAAATTGCTGTCATCTGGTGTGACCGCACCTGCGAGGCTTTGGCCGCATGTGCGGAGCCGCAAGAGCGGCCTTGGTGCCGCACGAGCGAAGGTGGCTGGGCTATGCTGGATCCGCAGGCACGAGGGAATTTCCGCACCTGCGAAGGCGCATGTGCGCCGTTTGGATCGCAGGTGCGGAGTTTAGCTACAGTCGAGGAAGCCGCAGGTGCGGGAGATTGAGCGCACATGCGGAAGCGCAGGTGCGAGCAGAAGACCGCAGGTGCGGAAAACGACCTAGGCAGATTGTTTTAAAAATCGAGAGTGGTTGGTCATTTCTTCATTTCTTCTTTGGTTTGGACGATTTAGGAGGAGCTTCAAGAGAGGATTTTCGTCATGAATCACAAGGTAAGTAACTTCTTCATGTTTCTAAGTTAAATACGAGATTATTACATGGATTGAACATGATTTTTTGGAAAATATGGGGCTTTGGAGAAAACCTAGAAATTTGGTATAAGTGGATTTTAGCCACGAGTTGAGCATGAATATTTGAGTAAATTGTATAATTGGACTAGTGAAGTTATGGGTAGAGTATATCTTCGAGAAATTTCGGAATCCGGGCACGTGAGCCCAAGGGAATTTTGGATAATTCACTAAGCGGAGTTGGGAATTTATATAATTTGAATTGTTAACAAGTATTTGAGTATATTCTCATTAGTTTGCCGTTATTTGGATAGTTCCGGAGCATTTTGCAACGATTCGAGTCGTCGGAACAGCTTGGAGGCGGGTTACGAAATTTTGGAGCGAGGTAAGTCTCCTTTCTAACTTTGTGAGGGGGAATTTTCCCCCTAGGTGAACTAAATNGGGGGGGGGGAGGGGCTACATAGGCACAAGGTGATGGGAGTTCGTGCGTAGCTACAGTTATACCATGTCCGGGTAGTCTAGAAACCACTAGCATGCCTTAATTGTTATACTTGTGATCCTATAAATGATATTAGTCTGGTGATATTACCAAGTTAGGAGTTGAATATTTGAAAGAACCTTAACTTACTTTCCTCAATCATTTTAAAAGGAAAATGGAATCTTCCTTGTATGATTGTGTTCCTGAGGAACAAGTGATGTTTTTAAAACCTTATTAAAACTTGGCAAAAGATATTCCAGAAATGTTTTAAACAATATCTTCATGTTCACCTAAAGAGAATTTTATCACTTGAATTTGAGAAGCTGTCTTCCTAATGAAATATGAATCTATTGTGTGAATACGTGTACATATGAGCACCTGAGTCGCAGGTATGATTCGCGAGCAGGCTAGCCGTATTTATTTATATGTATAACTGCATCGCATGATCGATTCGCGAGCGGGGTGAATATATTCATCTATGGTTCGAGCCGTTCGACCCTCGGCAGTGCGCAATTTATTATTGTTGGTCCGCGTCGTTCGAACCTCGGCAGTTGTTTGCATATGATAAATGCTACATACTTTCTATGATTTATACTTGTTTATTAGTATAAAGAGTTATGAACTTGCCAGCCAAAAGAATAAGAATTGATATGTAAGAATGTGAAGTAAGTCTATGCTTCTTACTCTTGATTATTATTTAATTGCCAAACTGAAATGACGAAAGTTTAAGGTGCTAAATATGATTCAAATTGATATTTCTTATTCCATGGTCATTATTAAATATGTCTATGATATCCATGCTTAGTGTCTCACTGAAATTATACTAGACCGACTTATAGCAAGTGTCAAGTCGACCACTCGTCACTACCTCTCTGAGGTTAGGCGGGATACTTACTGAGTACACATTTTTTTCGTACTCATACTACACTTGCTGTGCATTTTTGTTGCACAGGTGCTACCATAGCAATAGGGCTGACTTGGAGACTTAGGCGAGCTGCATTACTCAGAGATGACCCGCAACCGACAGAGTCACCCTCTATGTACTGTATTTTATTTCTAAATTACTTGTCCAATCTGTATTTCGGACAAGCTTTGTAGTAATTGTATAAACTCTAAGAATCTGCTCATGCACTTGTGACACCGGGTTCTGGGATATATGTATTTGGGTTGTGTTTTTACATAAATGAATTGTTGCTTTTCCTACGAAATGGATTTCTATATAGATTTTATGTATAAAAATGAAAAGTAACGATTTCGAAAGTGCTAAAACATGAAATTTCACTTCTATTAATTAATGATTGGCTTGCCCGACAGTGGTGTCCGACGCCATCACGACCTCATGAATTTTGGGTCGTGACAAAACTCCTAATACAACAGTACACACACTCACTAATTGGAAAGTAATAGTAGACCTCCCCTCCATGTAACTCACACCCCCCACATACCAAGAGAAAGAGAAGGATAAAATAACAATGCAAAACAGAAAGACAAACTACTGGGGAATCAAGAAAATAAAGAACTAGTATTGGTAAAGAACTAGTACTCCTTCCTTCTTTTTGATTTATATCAAAGGGGAGAAGAAAGGAGTATAACGACGGGGGATTGAGTCTTCAAATACACAGATATCAACAAAACACTGCTTGTAGCCATACTATTCATACACGCTCACTAGTATAAGACACAATAGTGTAGCCCATTACATGAATAGGGGACTGTAGAACCCCACAAGACTGAATTTTCGTTTAATTGATGCTCAGTGTACTATTTACAATCCTTTGATATCTATTCCAACATAAAGTTACATTTAAAAAGTAAATCAAGACTACATATGAACCTATAACAAGATCTTAAGGTTGACATAACATTATGGAATGCATATTTGAAAGAATAAACCGGTTCAAAATAGATGATTAACAGCTATTTACACATAATCCGAACGAAGTCTAAAACTGTCTATATTTGCGGCAAACTTGTTTTAGATGCGTTAACTATATGAGCTGCCTATCAAAGAAAACAGTCTATATTTAATGCACATGATATAACAGCCTGGTATGATTCCATTATGTTCTACACTGATTCCAACAGATTATAAGTAAATACCACCTAATTTTATCACACCCATGAGAAATGTTTACCCACATCGAATAGCAGCCCAAAATTAAAAATAATGAAATAGACCCATATTTCTACTTATTTTTATTTCAAATCTTCAACAAGACAATCCATAAAATTAAAGCAAAATCAAGAAATCAGTAACTAAGATAGAATTTTTAGATGTTTTTTAGGGCTTAAAGAATGAAATTGCTAGGACAATCACAATTGAAGGTGACGAGAAAGAAGTAAAAACAACAAAAAATTAATTAAAAAAAAAGAACGTGACCTACCAGAAGAGGAACCTTCAAAATTCTTCACGCTGTCCAGATTTGTGAGGGATTTCTCAGCGGGTTCTCTAGCTAGTTAGAGCTTAGCTATGTGAAAGAAGGAGATGAGACCAATTTTGCTTCTTCGATCTGTCTGGTAATTTCTAGACTTAGACTATTATCTGTTTCTTTTGGACTTCATCTGATCTATAGGGATTTCATTTGTAGGGTTCTTTGGTTATAACATCTAAGAGATTTCATTTTGTAGGGTTCTTTGGTTCTTGGTTTTTGTCGTCTGAGAGTCTGAGAACAAGAAGCGATTTAGTCTATGTAGTGCGTTTTATTTTAAGGTTTTTAAAACAGTATAAAAATAAGAGATAGTAGTGGCGGGTATCATAAAATTGGAGGAGGGAAAATAAGAAGCGTCCCAATAGCTTCTATTTTTCATATAATTGTCCCCATAGACGAACCTATTGTGACGAATACAACCAGGGTTACAATAGGACACACTATTGCCACGGTTATATCTCTATTGTGATGGTTTATTTTTGTATTTGTTCCAACATCACTTGGGTGATTATGGAACGATTTTAATCGTCGCCATAGGTATCTGATGTAACGGTTTGATAACCGTTGCAAGTGAACCGTCCCAACAGGTTTATTTTTTAGTAGTGCTTGTTATAGCGCTTTGGTTGTAGGAGCCCCTCCGGAGTCTGTACACACCCCCAGTCAGCGCAGGTACCTAATGAGTGATATTGCCCGCGGGGCTGATACTAAGTGATTGTGAGGTTGCCTGATGGGCTGAGTGATTGTGAGGTTGCCTGATGGGCTGAGTGATTGTGAGGTTTCCTGATGGGCTAATATTGAGTGACTGTGAGGTTGCCTGATGGGCTAATATTGAGTGGATGTGAAGTTGCCTGATGGGCTGATACTGAGATTGTTATGAGAAATGATTATGGCCCGAGGGGCAGATTTATGAAAATTTTACTGAGTTTTTTACTACGATTCACTTTGTTTTTCAAACTGATTTTTACTGAGATATGTGGAAATTATACTTGCTTCAAAGGATTTCTGGAAATTGGTTTTTGAACTTATGTATTTGATGAATACTTATGGTGATTTGGTGATTTACTGTTTTTGTGAATTGGTGTATCTGTGTTGTGTGTTTCGTATTTTCTCAGACTGCGATTTATTTTCATTACTATTGAGTTGGCGTACTCATCATTACTCCCTGCACCTCTGTGTGCAGATCCAGGTATTGATTCGGAGCAGTAGTCGTCCGAGTTCGTTATCAGCAGCTTACGAGATTTCGAGGTAGATGTCCAGCATCCACAGCTTCTCCATTTCCCTTCCTTTATTAGTATTAGTATTTATTTCATAGACATTGATTAAGACATTAGCAGAGTTAGTTGTATTTCGTAGATGCTCGTGAGCATGTTGAGTCCAGTCTTGGGAGGTTTTGTTTAGAGTTCTTTAGACTATTATTGGGGAGGTAAGACTTAAACAATTTATTTTATGCTTGTTTGCTGCTTATTATTGATTCGTGAATTATTATAATAGAGCAAATGCGTAGTAATGTGATGGTTGGCTAGCTTAGTTACACGATAGGCGCCATCACAGCCTGTTAGGATTTGGGGTCGTGACAGTGTGTCACGTGTTGCGCTTCACGATCGCGTGAGGTGTGACGCGACCGCGTAGGTTGGACGAAGCTCGGGTATGCAATCACGTAGAGGTCCCCGTGTTCGCGTAAGGTGAGTCGAGGGGCAGTCCATTTTTGTGTTTAGCGATAGCGAGACAAATTCCACGACCGCGATTAAAGAAATCTGGGCAGACAATATTAATTTCAAAATCGAGGGTTTGAACTCATTTCTCATATTTTGGGCTAGAGACCACGAAATCGAGCAATTTTTGAAGGAACTTTCAATTATGGGGGTATGTGTTTCTCACTTGGTTTTGGTTAAATTCCATGATTTTATCTTGATTTTTATCATCTAAATTGGGATTTGGGGAGAAAAATGGGGGGGGGGGGGGGGGGGAAAGGCAGTATTT
>ML266943.1:0-43798 GCA_005239495.1 Nicotiana undulata | reverse complement strand
CTCGCACCTGCGGAAAAAGGGTCGCGCCTGCGATGGGCCTGGGCCCTGGGGAGGTCGCGCCTGTGGACTTTTGTCCGCTCCTGCGGAGCCACGCCAGCGAGAGGAAGGCCGCTCCTGCGGAGCCGCGCCAGCGAGAGAAAGGCCGCTCTTGCAGCTGGAACCGCGCCTGCGAAGGATTGGCCGCTGGTGCGAGCCTTGCGCCTGCGGCTCATGGACCGCAGGGGCGGTCACACCAGAAAATTCCCACCAACTATGAAATTGCTGGTTTTTGACCCCGCTTGGGGTCCGGGAGACCCCTGGGCCCACCCGAGCCCTCGACAAATTACACCAACCAATCCCAAATCATATGACGGACTTGCTCGAGCTCCCAGAACACTAAAAACATCGTCCAAACTATAAATCACTCTCCAAAACCCTTTAGTTCCAAACTTAAGATTTCAAGAAAATTCAAATGGCTCACCAATACGCCGAACGGGTCTATACTGCTCGGAATGAACCCATATTTTGTGGACAAGTCATAAATGACTATACGGAACTATTGCCAGTTCCGAAATTCCATTTGGACCCTGATATCAAAAGTTCCAATTCCAGGCTGAATTCTAAATCTTATGAAATCCTGAATTCCAATTCAGGAGCCGAAATACTCCCGGGTCATCAGAAACCCGAGGAGAACACACTCCCAAGTCCGAAATCATCGTCCGGAGCTGCTGGAACTGTCAGAACTCGATTCCGAGGTCGTTTGCTCAAAATGCTGCTCGGAACCAAAATTAGCCAAATAAGGTAGAACATGTTGGGGAAAAAGGGGCAACAATTAACACCACAGTAGAATTAAGTAATAACTGAAATGTAGGAGTAAAACAGGAATTAACATCTCGTAACAAGTAAATAAGAAGCAAAAGGCACGACATGTCCCCTTGTGCATAGCCTCACCATCACTCGGCACGGAATGTCCCCTCGTGCATAAATAATAAATTCACTCGGCACGGAATGTCCCCTCGTGCATCACCTCACAGTCACTCGGCACAGAATGTCCCCTCGTGCATAAATAATAATAATCACTCAGCACAGAATGTCCCCTCGTGCATAATCTCACNAACGTATCACTTCTAAATAACCAATTACTCATAACACAGAGAATATCAAGAACACGGTATAAATAATCACATTTGACACTCACGGGCATGCTTGACCACAACACATAGGTACTCGTCACCTTACCTATACGTTGGACATGGAATACACGTAGTAATTTAGACTCTATACCTATTCCCTCAAGCTAAGGTTAGGTAAAATACTTACCTCGATGCCTCGAACACAAATCAAGCCTCAACTACCGCTTTACCTCTTGATTCCGCCACCAACACGCTCGAATCTAGCCAGAAGTTACTTAATTATATCAATAAAGGCTAATTGAATCAATTCTAATGCATGGAAATGAGTTTTCTAAAGTTTTCCCCAAAAGGTCAAAAATCGACCCCGGGCTCGCTTGGTCCAAACCTGAAATTCTGACCAAAACCCAATTACCCATTCACCCCCAAGCCCGGGTATATAATTGGTTTTGGAATCCGACCCCAAATTGAGGTCTAAATTCCCAAATTTCGATATTCTTAGGTTTTTCCCGAAAATTCCCAATTTTCCCATGAAAACCCTAGATTCTAGGATGCAATCTTGTAAAAAGAAGTTAAAGAGTAAAGAAATTGAGTTAGAAATCACTTACCAAGGTTTTTGAAGAAGAAAAGTTTTTAGAAAATCGACTCTTACGTTTTAGGGTTTTTGAAAGGTGGAAAATAGCTGAAAATTACGTTATTTATAGGTATCCCTGCCTAGGTCTCCATCGCGGTCCGCGGTAAGGCGACCGCGGCCGTGAAGACCTCTTTGCAGCCTCGCAGAAGTTCCACCACCGCGGTCCACGGCAAGGCAACCGTGACCACGTAGCTGCTGCAGGTCCTCTGAAGGTCAACCACCGCGGTCCGCGCTAGGGCGACCGCTGTCGCGCTCCCAGGTTCAGAGACCTATTGCTGCACCTGCACACTCAGTGATTTTAAGTCTAAAACACTCCAGAACCAACCCGAAACTATCCCGAGCCCTCAGAACCTCAACCCAAAAGTGCACACAGCCTCGGAACCACATTACGGACTTATCCAAGTACTTAAACCACCAAAATAACATCAAAACAAGGAATTAGACTCCAAAATCTATAGAATTCCCTCAAACTTCATAAATTATCGAGTTTTCCATTTTTTGATCCGAAACACGTCAGACCAATTCCGTTTCTTACCAAATTTTACAAACAACTCATATTAATCATATTGAACATGTTCTGGGCTCCGGAACCATAATACGGGCCCGGTAACACGAGTTTCACATAACAATTCATTTTCACAAGTCTTTATATTTTTCAGGAAACAAATTTTCTTTAAAAATTCATTTCTCGGACTCGGAATCTCGGAATTCGATGTCGGGCATACGCCCAAGTCCCATATTTTCTTACGGACCCTCCGGGACCGTCAAGTCACGAGTCCGGGTCCGTTTACCAAAAATGTTGACCACAATCAACTTTATTCAATTAATTATCAAAAATTCAAATTTTATCAAATTTCTACATAAAGACTCCCCGGCTACGCGCCCGGGCTGCGCACGCACATCGAGGTGAGATTAACAGAGGCTTTCAAGGCCTCAGAACACAGTTTTGATTCAAATTACACGGGATGACCTCTTGGGTCATCACAATCTCTACCTATAAAACAAACGTTCGTCCTCGAACGGACATAGAGAGGTACCTGAATCGGGGAAAAGAGGACATAGAGAGGTACCTGAATCGGGGAAAAGATGGGGATATCGCTCCCACATATCGAAATCGGACTCCCAGGTAGCTGCCTCAGCATGCTGACCTCTCCACTGAACACGAACCGAAGGATAAGTCTTCGATCTCAATTGGCGAACCTGCCGAGCTAATATGGCCACCAGCTCCTCCTCATAAGTCAAATCCTTGTCCAACTGGACACCGCTGAAGTCAAGAACATGAGATGGATCCCCAATATACCTCCGGAGCATAGATACATGAAACACCGGGTGCACGACTGATAAACTCGGTGGCAAAGCAAGTCTATAGGCCACCTATCCTAACTTATCCAAAATCTCAAATGGACCAATGTACCTAGGGCTCAACTTGCCCTTCTTTCCGAACCTCATCACGCCCTTCATGGGCGACACCCGAAGAAATACCCGGTCTCCTATCATAAATTCCAAATCTCGAACTCTACGATCCGCATAACTCTTCTGCCTGGACTGAGTTGTACGAAGTCTATCCTGAATGATCTTCACCTTTTCCAAGGCATCTTGGACTAACTCAGACCCCAATAATCTAGCCTCTCCCAGCTTAAACCATCCAACTGGGGACCGACACCGCCTACCATACAACGCCTCAAACGGAGCCATCTGAATGCTCGACTGATAGTTGTTGTTGTAGGAAAACTCAGCTAAGTGCAAGAACTGGTCCCATGAACCACCAAAACCAATGACACAAGCCCGCAACATATCCTCCATAATCTGAATAGTACGCTTGGACTGTCCGTCCGTCTGAGGATGGAATGTTGTGTTCAACTCAATCTGTATGCCCAACTCTCGCTGAAATACTCTCCAGAAGTGGGAGGTAAACTGAGTACCTCTTTCTGATATAATGGATATGGACACCCCATGCAATCTAACAATCTCTCTCATATAGATCTTTGCCAACTTCTCTGCTGAATACGAGACTTATACCGAAATGAAGTGTCCTGACTTGGTCAACCTATCCACAACAACCCACACTGCATCAAACATCCTCTGAGTCCGTGGGAGTCCAACTACAAAATCCATGGTGATACGCTCCCACTTCCACTCAGGAAGCTGAATCTGCTGCATCAAACCACGGGGTCTCTGGTGCTCGTACTTAACCTGTTGACAGTTCAAGCACCGAGCTACATAAGCTACAATATCCTTCTTCATCCTAAGCCACCAATAATGTTGCCGCAAGTCCTGGTACATCTTTTGCGGCGCCTGAATGAATGGAATACCGGGAACTATGGGCCTCCTATAGTATCAACTCACGAATACCATCAACGTCCGGTACACAAATGCGACCCTGCATCCTCAGCACTCCCTCCTCATCAACCATAACCTTTTTGGCATCTCCGTTCCTGACCCTATCTCTAAGGACACATAAATGACGATCATCATACTGCCTGGCCTGAATACAGTCATACAATGAAGAACGGGCCACGGTATGGGCCAAAACACTACTAGTCTCAGAAACCTCCAATCTCACAAATCGGTTGGCTAAAGCTTGAACATCCAAAGCAAGAGGTCGCTCTCCGACTGACAAATAAGCAAGACTACCCATACTGGCTGACTTCCAGATCAAAGCATCGGCCACCACATTGGCCTTCCCCGGATGATACAGAATAGTAATATCATAGTCCTTCAACAACTCTAACCACCTCCTCTGCCTCATGTTCAACTCCTTTTTCTTGAATAGATAGTGCAAACTCTTGTGATCCATGAACACCTCACATGGCACACCATACAAATAGTGCCTCCAGATCTTCAACGCATGGACAATAGCTGCTAACTCCAAATCATGAACTGGATAATTCTTCTCGTGAACCTTCAACTGACGAGAAGCATATGCTATGACCCTACCGTCCTGCATCAACACTGCACCAAGCCCAACCCGTGAAGCATCACAATGCACGGTATACGGTCTTGAACCTGTGGGCAAAACTAACACCGGTGCCGTGGTCAAGGCTATCTTGAGCTTCTGAAAGCTCGCCTCACAATCTTCATACCACCTGAACTGGGCACCCTTTTGAGTCAACCTGGTCATCGGGGCTGCGATAGATGAAAAGCCCTCCACAAATCGGCGATAATAACCTGCTAAGCCCAAGAAACTCCGAATCTCTGTAGCTGAAGTGGGCATAGGCCAATCTCTAACTGCTGAAATCTTCTTGGGATCCACCTGAATACTTTCTGCCGACACAACATGGCCCAAAAATGCCACTGAACTCAACCAGAACTCACACTTAGAAAACTTGGCATACAACTGCCTATCCCTCAGAGTCTGGAGGACGACTCGAAGGTGTTGCTCATGCTCCTCTCGGCTACGGGAGTAGATAAAAATATCATCAATAAACACAATCACGAACGAGTCCAAATATGGCCTGAACACACGGTTCATCAACTCCATAAAAGCAGCAGGGGCATTTGTCAACCCAAATGACATCACCAAGAACTCATAATGCCCACAACGAGTGCGAAAGGCCGTCTTAGGGACATCAGACGCCCTAATCCTCAGCTGATGGTAACCTGACCTCAAGTCTATCTTGGAAAACACTGTAGCACCCTGAAGCTGGTCAAATAGATCGTCAATTCTCGGCAAGGGATACTTATTCTTAATAGTAACCTTATTCAACTGCCGGTAGTCAATACACATCCTCATCGAGCCATCTTTCTTCTTAACAAACAACACCGGAGCACCCCAAGGGGAAACGCTAGGCCTAATGAAGCCTTTATCCAACAAATCCTGCAACTGCTCCTTTAATTCCTTCAACTCTGGCGGGGCCATACGATACGGCGGAGTAGAAATAGGCTGAGTGTCCGGAGCTACCTCAATACAAAAATCAATATCCATGTCAGGTGGCATACCCGGCAGGTCAGTAGGGAATACCTCCGGAAACTCACGAACCACAGGCACAGACTCCATAGAAGGAACCTCGGCACTAGAATCACGAACGTATGCCAAATAGGCCAAAATACCCTTCTCGACCATCCGCCGAGCCTTCATATAAGAAATAACTCTACCGGGAGAATGATTAAGGAGTCCCTCTCCACTCCAAACGAGGTACTCCTCGCAAGGCTAAGGTCACAGTCTTGGCGTGACAGTCCAGAATAGCATGATAGGAAGATAGCCAATCCATACCCAATATAACATCAAAGTCAACCATATCCAGAAGCAAAAGATCAACCTGAGTCTCCATCCCACCAATAACTACTATGCAAGCACGGTAGACTCGATCTACCACTACAGAATCACCCACCGGGGTAGACATATATATAAGAGCACTGAGGGAATAACGGGGCATGCTCAAATAAGGGGCAAAGTGTGAAGACACATAAAAGAAAGTAGAACCTGGATCGAATAACACCGAAGCATCTCGGCTACAAACCGAAACTGTACCTGTGATAAATGCGTCAGAGGCCTCAGCCTCAGGCCTGGACGGAATAGCATAGCATCGGGGCGGAGCCCCTCCAACCTGAACATCTATGGGTCGACCTACTGCGACCTGACCTCTACCTCTCGTGGCATGTCCTCCACCTCTATGAGTCTGACCTCCTCCTCTGGAACCACGACCACCCTTAGTTGACTGAAGGGGTGAGGGTGCACTTGATGCGGGAACCATGGCATGGGAACCCTGATACTGGGAACCACCAATACCTCGAGGAAAAAACTTGGAAATATTCCCCATACCACCGCAAGTGAAGAAAGACCTCGGCTGCTGAGGATACTAACCCTGGAACTGTCCCTGACGACTAGAATGACCACCCTAAAAGCTCTGAATCAGTGGTGCACTGATGGGAGCTGATGGTGCACTGCGGGATACCTGGAGTGTTGACTGAAAAGGCCTAGGGGGATGACCTCTTCCAAAGGAACTCTGCCTCCATATGAGGCACCACTGAATCAGGCGAAATGACGAGGTCTCCTGTCAGACCCCTGACCACTACCCTGCGATAATACCATCTCAATGCCCCTGGCCACATCGGCTACATCCTGAAAGGAGATATCAGTACCCATCTTCCTGGCCATCTGAAGTCTGATAGGCTGGGCCAAACCCTCAATAAACCTCCGCACTCTCTCTCGATTCGTGGGGAGTATCATAATAGCATGCCTGGCTAGAATAATGAACCTGGTCTCGTACTGAGTGACAAACATGGAGCCCTGCTGGAGACGCTCAAACTGCCTCCGAAGATCCTCTCTCTGATTAACTGGAAGAAACATACCCAAGAACAACTCGGAGAACTGAGCCCAAGTCAGAGGTGCGGACCCAGCTGGTCTGGTCAAAAAGAAATCTCTCCACCAAGTCTTGGCGGTGCCAGAAAGACGAAATGTAGCAAAGTCAACTCCATTGGACTCCACTATGGCCATGTTCCGAAGAACCTCATAACAGCTGTCCAAATAATCCTTGGGATCCTCTGATGGTGCACCAGTGAAAGTAGTAGGGAATAACTTGGTGAATCTATCCAATCTCCATAGAGCATCTGCTGACATAGCTGCTCCCACAATTGCCGATGCCACAATACCTGGCTGAGCTACTCCGGCTGTCTGAGGTGCCGGAGTCTGAAACTGAGGATCTAACTGCTCTGGTGTATGAGTAGCAGGCAGCCTAAGAGACGGCTGGTGCAGTAGGAAGAAGACCGTCCTGAGCCACACTCTCCATGAGTCCCACTAAGCGGACTAGAGCGTCCTGAAGCACCGGGGTAGCAATGAACCCCTCTGGGACCTGAGCTGGTCCAACTGGGACTGTCTGAGCGGGGATCTCCTCGGTGAACACAACCTGAGGATCCTCCACTAGGGCTGCTGCTCGGGGCTGAGCCCTACCCCGGCCTCGACCTCTAGCACGGCCTCGGCCCCTCGTAGGAGCTGCGATAGGAGTATCGGGCTGCCGATCGGAACTTGGGGAATCACGCGTCCTCGCCATTTGCGATAGAATATAATAGAAATTCAATTAGCATTTTGAATTCATGTCGCACGAAAGAGAAGAAAAGATATGAAGTCATTCCTAACTTTGCATCCTCTAGGAGATAAGTACAGACGTCTCCGTACTGATCCCTCAGACTCTACCAAGTTTGTCCGTGAGTTGTGAGACCTAAGCAACCTAAAGCTCTGATACCAACTTGTCACGACCCGAAATCCCACCTTCAGGCCGTGATGGCGCCTAACGTTGAACCCGCTAGACAAGCCAACGTTTTAAATGAATTTACATGATAACAATTAAAAACAATAAACGCTAACTAAATAATCATGATAAAAATACGGAGGTTAATAGATTCTAAACTAAAATAGCCAATCTCGTAGAAATCCCCTTTAAGTACAAAACCCAGAAATTGGGTCACAACCTCACGAACCAGACTAAGATTTGGCTAAAAACAATTGTTTGAAATAAAGTGGTACATCTGTCTGGAAATACAAAAAAATGACAGAAAGAAGGGATAGAAGGTGACGTCAGGGCCCACGAACATCTGCGGGTCTACCTCGATGTTGCCTGCGTGGACTGAAGGATACTCCCTCTAACAGTGTCCACTGGGTCCGGTTGCGTAATCTGCACAACATAAAGAAGTGCAGGTGTAGCATCAGTACAACCAATCCCATGAACTGAGTAAGTGCCGAGCCTAACCTCGGCGAAGTAGTGACGAGGCTAGGACACGACCACAATTAATACCTGTGCAGTTCATTAATATAACAGGAAATAAACAGGAAATACAGTTACGGGGTAGAACATGTTGGGGAAAAAAGGGCAACAATTACTACCACAGTAGAATTAAGTAATAACTGAATTGTAGGAGTGAAACAGGAATTAACATCTCAAAACAAGTAAATAAGAAGCAAAAGGCACGGCATGTCCCCTCGTGCATAGCCTCACCATCACTCGGCACGGAATGTCCCCTCGTGCATAAATAATAAAGTCACTCTTCACGGAATGTCCCCTCGTGCATCACCTCACAGTCACTTGGCACGGAATGTCCCCTCGTGCATAAATAATAATAATCACTCAGCACGAAATGTCTCCTCGTGCATAAATAATAATAATCACTCAGCACAGAATGTCCCCTCGTGCATAAGCTCACAGTCACTCGGCACAGAATGTCCCCTCGTGCATAATGTACACAGAAACAACAAATCAATATGAAGGTTCAACAATAAGAAGTTCTAAATATACAGAAATAACCAGCAAAATTCTAATCGTCCCGGCAAGGGACTCAACTATAACCAATCTCACTCAGAGGTATAATTTCAACAATAATAATCCTCAAATGAACAATTAATCAATAACTTCCCAAGTCATGAAACAACCTCAATGTATCACTTCTAAATAACCAATTACTCATAACACAGAGAATATCAAGAACACGGTATAAATCATCACATTTGACTCACGGGCATGCTTGACCACAACACATAGGTACTCGTCACCTTACCTATACGTTGGACAAGGAATACACATAGCAATTTAGACTCTATACCTATTCCCTCAAGCTAAGGTTAGGCAAAACACTTACCTCGATGCTTCTAACACAAATCAAGCCTCAACTACCGCTTTACCTCTTGGTTCCGCCACCAACACGCTCGTATCTACCACAAGTTACTTAATTATATCAATAAAGGCTAATTGAATCAATTCTAATGCATGGAAATGAGATTTCTAAAGTTTTCCCCAAAAAGTCAAAAATCGACCCCAGGCCCGCTTGGTCCAAACCCGAAATTCGGACCAAAACCCGATTACCCATTCACCCCGAGCCCGGGTATATAATTGGTTTTGGAATCCGACCCCAAATTGAGGTCTAAATTCCCAAATTTCGATATTCTTAGGTTTTTCCCAAAAATTCCCAATTTTCCCATGAAAACCCTAGATTCTAGGATGCAATCTTGTAAAAAGAAGTTAAAGAGTAAAGAAATTGAGTTAGAAATCACTTACCAATGTTTTTGAAGAAGAAATGTTTTTAGAAAATCGCCTCTTACGTTTTAGGTTTTTTGAAAGGTGGAAAATAGCTGAAAAATTACGTTATTTATAGGTATCCCTCACCGCGGTCCGCGGTAAGGCGACCACAGCCGCGAAAGCCTCATTGTAGCCTCGCAGAAGTTCCACCACCAAGGTCCGCGGTAAGGCGACCGCGACCGCGGAGCTGCTGCAGGTCCTCTGAAGGTCAACCACCGTGGTCCGCGCTAGGGCGACTGCGGCCGCGCTCCCAAGTTCAGAGACTTGTTGCTGCACCTGCACAATCAGTGATTTTAAGTCAAAACCACCCCGGAACCTACCCGAAACTATCCCGAGCCCTCGGAACCTCAACCCAAAAGTGCACACAACCTCGGAACCACATTACGGACTTATCCAAGAACTTAAACCACCAAAATAACATCAAAACAAGGAATTAGACTCCAAAATCTATAGAATTCCTTCAAACTTCATAAACTATCGAATTTTCCATTTTTGGATCCGAAACACGTCAGACCAATTCCGTTTCTTACCAAATTTTACAGACAACTCATATTAATCATATTGAACCTGTTCCGGGCTCCGGAACCATAATACGGGCCCGGTAACACGAGTTTCACATAACAATTCATTTTCACAAGTCTTTATATTTTTCAAGAAATAATTTTTCTTTAAAAATTCATTTCTCGGACTTGGGATCTCAGAATTCGATTTTGGGCATACGCCCAACTCCCATATTTTCCTACGGACCCTCTGGGACCGTCAAGTCACGGGTCCAGGTCCGTTTACCAAAAATATTGACCACAGTCAACTTTATTCAATTAATTATCAAAAATTCAACTTTTATCAAATTTGTACATAAAGACTCCCCGGCTACGTGCCCGGGATGCGCACGCACATCGAGGTGAGATTAACGGAGGCTTTCAAGGCCTCGGAATACAGTTTTAACTCAAATTACACGGGATGACCTCTTGGGTCATCACACATTGGGCCAGTTGTAACAAATGTGCTCAATCATTCGCTGAATTATTCCGTGGCCACAATGGTAACAAACAACAATTGCAACAACACCTCTTACTGTTTTCACTTCTTCCTGTATTGAGCCCCTACCCAAAATTTGGCTAAAATTATAACAAATGTGCTCAATCATTCATTGATTTATTCTGTGGCCACGATGGTAACAAACAACAAGTGCAACAACACCTCTTACTATTTTCACTTCCTCGTGTCTTGAGCCCCTACCCAAAAGTTGGCTAAAATTGTATTTGATGTTCATTCTAGCACCTCTACTTTCAAAGCATATGGGAGTGTCAAGTTTCCAAGGTCTACTGCAATAGTATCACTTTGATGTCCATTAGTGTTGGATATTGTGTGCGGCACAGAAACAACTGCTCACCAACTAGTTGTAGTTACATAAGAGCTCAAGGGTGAAGTAAGGACAAGCCAGTGTCCGGGATTCGTATCAAGGAAGTCATCAATATTCGCTTGAAATGATGCATCCACATTAGTAGGAGGTACTTCCAGCGCACTCCTAGTGGTCTGGGAAAACTTAGCAGCATAGAAATCATCTCACTATAGACAATAGTTGGTGGTATGGAAAATGCCAATACAGTGGGCAATTTGTTGTGAATCATGTCGGAGAACATCCCTCTCCAATTGTCCATCCAACTAAATTATATATATATATATATATATATCAATCAGAATAGTCAAAAATGAAATTGGGGAAAGCTTACTAGTTGTAAGTCTGTTCCCGGTGCCACACCACTTGTCTAAATAAGTGTTGTAATCATGGTAAAACTACCATATATTTTTAAGAACTTCCTGCAGATTGGGTTCACCGTGTCCGCCTAAGCGTAGATGATGTTGCCTCCCATCAATTTCATCATCATAAATCATGGTGTAGTAATCTTGTGTTGCATGAAATTTTAGCAGCGTAATGGCTTTGGCAGAAAAGTCACTATCCTTGTTTCCCATATAGACTATATATAACATAAGCTGCCCATTATCAAACCAACTGCAAATGTTGACAACAAATTCCTGGTGAAGCCACATAAATTTTGAATTAGCCCCATCAAAGACCTTAAAAGTTTTCGACAAACATGGACCATTGTGAATGTGAATATGTATGACATCTATAAATGGAGGTGTGATTTCAACAGGTCGCGCTATGTTCTCCGGTACTACATACTCTTGGCTAGAAAAAGGTACCAAAAAATTGGTTGTCCCGTCAGTTGGAGAGACATAGTTCTTGTCAATGGTTCATTTGAGAATTCCATCAAGATACACGACATCAAAGCACTCAACATCAAATTTAGCTTCACCTAACAACTCCCAAGCATACAACTTTGCAAATGAATAACTCCATCTTTTTCTAATTGTTCCAACCAGTGTATGTACATATGATGGAGAGCTTAAAGGAATATTCATAAGAGGTGCACACCCTAAAGCAAGGGTAAATTCCTGCCCTGTGTCAACCCACATGGCCACATAACTAGAATTTGATAGTCCAATATCTCTTGCATCCGTAGCCCAACTACCAGAGTGTGGTACTAGTGAAAGTACTGGACGAGAAAATGCCAAGGTGTTTGCCAACGGGCAAATGATTCCAGTAATTAGCACGATCCTATTTGTAACCTTATACTCACTTGCAACAAAAGAAATCAGAAATGAAGTCGTATCGACAATTTGACTAGGCAACCAACATGTATCTTTTTGGAAATTTTCAGCAAGCACCATGTCTGCCTCTGAGTCGCCATAATCCAAATCAGATTCATCAGTGAATACCTTGGAACAACAGTTATGCGACATTTTCTCGAACACCTGGCTTTCCTCTATGAATTCCTCTTTCTCAGTCATTAGTAGCTCTTGTAATATGTTCTTGTCTTTAAGAGGTTCAACTCCAATAGGACTTCCAGTAGCGACATTGTACATGTAATTGGAATCAATATGCTTTTCTGGTAACTCACTAGTTTCAGCTGCTGCTTCATCATCTTGGGAGGCGTCCGACATTTCCTCGAACACCTCATATGCCACGTTCAGGTTGTTGCTGTTCGAGTGTTTATTCAAACATTGAGGCGAGGGTGAGGTGCTAATGTTGCACCATGATGGAATGGCCGCAGCTCGTGCAAGAAAATCCTCCAATGTCTTGCGCTGCTGGTCAACGACTAAGCACCCAGCACGTGCGTCTCTAGTTCGATTGCGAAAATGCAACTCCAGTTTCTCCTTAAAATGATTCCAATCAAAACATTGCTCATTCGAAACAACCAATCAAACCAAGCAAGAGCTTCACCATCAAAGTAGTGGTAAGGAGGAGGTAACCAGTCCTTTTGGGAGAAGCCAAGGTAGGTAAAGTACTGCTCTGGCCGAAAAATCCAACCCTCTGGGTTTCCATCGCTGAATCGACCTAATGCGACTATTGTTACTGGAGTACGAACGATGAAAGCACCAATGCAACAACCTCCAAATACGATCACTCACAATAACAGAAGAAGACTGATTGTTCAATTAATAACCAAGATACATGAGGGAAGTTACATAAGGATAGAAGAATAGTAACCTAGAAAAAGGGGATGGGAATGCAGATGATACACAATAGGGGATGAGAAGTAGAAGACAACTCTGTCAATAACATAGCATACCTAATGATGCCTAGCCTACTACTATTTATTATTTTTCCATTTGCCCAACTCTTTCCTCATGTGCCCTTATCCCAGGGTGCAGGGTGCCACAAGTAATTTGCTAATTTTTTCAACGTGCTTGTCATGTGATTATTTTCATTCATACCACGAAGTCATATACTCAAAATAATAAATCAAGTTGGAGTTTTTTTTTTTTTAAATGTAGTAGGTGGATAATGGATTTAAATGTACTACGTATTTATTAATAAGTTACATTCTTGTACCTAAACTTTTTATAAACACAAGAATACTGAAACATATAACAAAATTTACTATTGTTTTAACGTTAATTTGTATGCCTACAGTCGTAATTACGTGTGATGAGTAAATTATCATCCTATTGCAATCAACTCCTCCATCTGTCAAATAAATTTTTGAAATTACTAGTCGTTTTATGTAAACTGAGCTAAATGAAAATAGAGTCTTCAATATGTTACCCAATTCTTGCCTTAGGAATATTATCAAGGTTTGCATACTTGATAATAGAAGGTAAACTAACTCCTCGAGTAATTTTCTTTTAGGACGTGGATGTTGATTCTTAGATATTAAAATGAGAAATTTAAAAATTGTAGACAAAATCAAGACTAAAGTAAAAGAGAAACAATAACATCTCGTGAGTTTGTTGCTTTTAATAACTACACTTTTTGGATAAAAAATGATAAACGTACTTTAAGATATACAAAAATATTCTACGTTGACTTGGACTCTATAAGAAATACAAATTTTCCATACGTGAACATAATTCTTTTTTAAGAAAAATAAATTTGTTACCTTCAAAGTCTTTAATTTAAGTCCATATTAGGACTTTTTACATATTTCAAAGAAGGAACGATAAAAAACTCTAAATTTTTGTTGATTTTAAAGTACTAAATATTAGGAAAATTATTTAATTATGATTTTGTCCAAATTAAAATCTATTTTTAAAAGATAAAAAGTGAGAACTACATTTCGCCAAGAGCCTTCGTGTAGTATAGATATAGACTAGTCAAATATATAAAAATAACTTAATTAGAATATCATTATTTGTAATCAAATAAAAAACTTATAGAAACAATAATGGCGTTCCAAATTTTTATCCAAAAATTATGATCTGAATAATTAGTGGTAAGAAGGTAAAAAAATATATGATTATTAAAAGCTCACGTGAACAAAAAGATCAACATGGCGGCGTATATATCACACGGTTGTTGTCAATATTAAATTAAAAATTAATATATATATATATATACAAACAAACTTTAATGGATAGGAAAATTGTCACGACCCAAATTTCCTCTCCGTTGGGTATCGTGATGACGCCTAGTCTTAAGGAGTAGGTAAGCCTAACATTTATGGAATGACAACAATAACGAATAAAATTTAATATTTCTGAAGAGAATTCTTTATACAATGAACATGTCCCCTCAAAACCCGGTAGTACAAGTCATAAGTTTTACAGAAGCTTACACTACAACTCCTAAATACCACTGTTCAGAAATAAGTACAACAGTGCATGAACAAAAATAAGACGGTGACTCCGAAACCCGCGAACGCTGTAGCGGTTTACCTTGAGTCTTCACAATAGCGACCGCGCTGCTAACTATCGATCAACCCGCTACGCAGAACCTGAAATCTGCACAAAAATATGCAGAAGTGTAGTATGAGCACACCATAGCGACGCCCAGTAAGTATCAAGACTAACCTCGGTGAAGTAGTGACGAGGACTAGTGAAGACACCTATTGGTCTAAGAGATGAACAAGTATAAATATAGGACAACGGGTTATGACATTTACATAAGGCTTCACAATAGGCTAACGATACAGTAAATTCAATAAGGAAAGGGATAACAAGTAACAACGGAAAAATCGTAAAAATAGCACGAAAGAGTAAATGAAACACGAATAAATCCGAAATGTGAATATACAACAAAAACAAGTAAGGACTCAACAATTTCGACTACTTTTACATCAAGTTCTTAGACATCTCCACGTGGTACCGAACCTTGGACAAAATCACCACTCGCGGGTACCAGTATCTGAATCCTAACATCGGCATCTTGTACCCTCATTTCAAGTAATAACTGCACGGACGACTCACGTGCCAATTTGGGCCATTCCCACATATATGGTAAGTACAACAAGAGTATCTATACTCGACAACAACACGGAAAATCCTTAATCCGATAATAGTGCCTAACTACGTGTATACTTGTGCAGGTGTCCTAACATGATTCAATAGCCAATAAGCATAAGAAAAGAAAAAAGGCAACACGTACATTGTTTTCTCACAATTTCCACACAAATAAACTCACAAAGTAAGTGTACCATTACACTATTCAACAAACAAAGAATGCTCCCAGTCCAACACAAGTATCACAAACAATCCCTGACACAATCCACTTTGTCTCGCCACATGTGTAATATTAAAGTGAATGCGGCTTTGTCTCGCCGCACGCGCATAACAATGTTCCCACCTTGTCTCGCCACATGCGCAACTCACATATGTATATCCCGCCATGTCACACCGCATGTGCAATATCAATAGAAAATACGGCACGACAGAAACCTCGTGCAAATTCCCATATCAACAATCGCACGACAGAAACCTTGTGCATCACAATACCCATATCCACACGGCAGAAACCTCGTGCATCACCACAACAAGTACAATAACAACAATGAAATATTACAAAATACGGGAAAATATATCACTCAAGAACCTCCTATCACAAGAAAAGGCAAGGCTAGTTCACAAGGAATAAGTACAACAAAGCATAATAGGCATAATAAGGACATCTCAACAAGGAAGAAAATGGCATGTAACAGTCGTACCCAATTGCACGATTCAAGAACAATAAATTAACACGAATCCGGTAATTCCAAATAAAGACAAGTCAACTAAGATATAAGATATCTAAACTACCTTTAAGGCTGAGCAAATTTCGAGGATATTCAACAATTTCACTTAAGGGTAAGCAGTAGAAAGGTAACCATACCTTTAATTAAGACTAAACAATTATAGGGTGGTGATGAAAATTACAAATAGAGATAAGTAGTTATGAAAATATAGCATGATAGTAAAAAGGGATGAAATCTCCAGTTTAGTCAATTTGGAGTCAAATAGGCAATAAGTGTGAATAAAAAAAGGAAAGAAATTTTAAATTAAGAAAGTAAAGATGAAACAAGAAATTAGGAACTCAATCATGTCAAGAACAAATTCATACTCACCGAATATAAGGATCTAAGATTCCTAAAGGGCCAACTTTCCACAAATAAGTCCGAGCACGCACTCGTCACCTCGCGTACACAGACTACAATAAACATAGAAGACTCAAATCCTAAGGGGTAGTTCCCCCACACAAGATTAAGCAAGATACTTACCTCAAAAACGACAAATTGATACTCTAAAATTAAACTTCTCGCGTGAAAAGACATCTGGACAACTCAATCTAACCAAAATGACTTCAAAACATAAATAAAACACATAAGAAACTATTCCGGATCATAAAGTTTAAACTTTAACAAAATCCAAAAATCGACCCAAAATCATCCCCTGCCCCGCGCCCACACCTCGGAACCCGACAAATTTTACAAAACCCGAAAATCCATTCCAATATGATTTCAACCATAGAAAATTTTCCAAATTCCGCCCTAAAATCATGATTTTTTATTTTAGAAAATTTCATCAAAACCAACATTTTCCTCAACTCAAAACACAATTTAAATGACAAAACAAAGATAAAATCATGGAATATATTTAATTCTATGTGAAGAACACTTACCCACTCAATTAACTTGAAACCCCCCAAAAATCGCTCCCAAATACGAACTCCAAAACTCAAAATGTGAAGAAAAATGGCTAAACCTCGTTTAAATGAATCTGCCAGGACTTCCGCACCTGCGACCAACTTAGCCGCAGGTGCGCGATCCCAATCACACTTGTGCCCCTTCTTGCTCCTGCGCCCAAGAAACTGCTTCTGCGGGGACCGCACGTGCGCTCCAATATTTCGCACCTGCGGAGGCTGCCCAGTCCGCTTCCTGTCACACATGTGCCTCCTTTTTCGCACCTGCGACCATCACACCTATGCCCAAGGTCCGCAGGTGCGATTATACAAGAACTCAGACCTCGAAAAATCAGGGAAACCATCTGAAACTCATCCGAAACACACCGGGGGCCCTCGGGACCCCGTCCAGACATACCAACAAGTTCCATACCCTAACAGAGACCCGCTCAACGTCTCAAATCACATCAAAACATGACAAAACTACGAATCACACCATGAATCGAGCATATGAACTTCCAAATCTTCCAACTCCTAAAACTCGTGCTGAAACCTATCAATTCAACCTAGAATGACGCCAATTTTGCAGACAAGTCCCAAATGACATCACAAAGTCGTTCCAACTCTCGTAATCGCATTCCGACCCGATATCCCAATGGTCAACTATTTGTTAATCTTATCCATTTTCCAAACTTCAACCTTTTCAATTTTTGCCGAAATGCCTCAAATTACCCGACGGACCTCCAAATCCAAATTCGGACGCGCGCCTAAGTCCAAAATCATCATACGGAGCTATTGACACTATCCAAATCTTATTCCGTAGACGTTTACACAAAAAGTCAAATTCTCACTGCTTAAGCTTACAAAAATAAAATCTTTCTTCCAATTCGACTCTGAATCACCCGGTAACTGAATTCAATCATGCACGCAAGTCGATATACCTAATATGAAGTTGTTCAAAACCTTACGCTGTCAAACAGAGCTTAAATTCTCAAAACAATCGGCTGGGTTGTTACATTCTCCTCCTCTTAAACAAACGTTCATCCTCAAACATGCTAAGATTTGCCTCAAAGTCTTCAAATCACTGAATGCACAGTTCCAAAACGCATCCGCAGGTGATCCCACGTCACCCTAATCTACATAAGCCTGAGGACACCATCTCAACTACAAATTCAGCTTTTCTACCACTACCATAAGCCTTAGAGCAAAAATTCTCACCTTCCATTCCTTTCCAAAAGACTCGATTCTAGATCCATATCCGGTATCAGTCTCAACCAGCTGCATCCGCTTATGCCTACACCCACAAGGTACGACCACACAACAAAACACACCACACATAGGCCCTTAATAACACTTCTGATCACAATAGCTGCCCGAAATCAACCCAGCACCAGCAATTAGACTCAAATTTGATAGAACTATGTTCCAAACCTCCATAACACTGACAATGATGCAAGAAACACAACAGCCTCATAATTAGACACCAGAATCACCAAGCCACAACTAGCACCACCGGGCACACACCTGCAAGCTAAACTCAAGAAGCACAGAACAAAAATGACTAAACATGAAAAGAGAAACACGTAAGGAAACTATCAAACAAGCCCGATAGGAACATCTCTCTATCAAAACTAACCTACAAAAACAATGTGACAAGGAAAGAAGTAAAGCATATGAACAAATCACAAGAATCCCATCCTGATATAACTTCCACCACGGTACTCAGTCTGGTTCAAACCTATCGAATCACAAGAGATCACGAGGGTCTCGCCCTCAATTCTAAATCACATATCAAATATATATCATACCATTAAAATCTTCCACTAACTCAGCTCTGCCAATAAGATCACATCACTCACTGAACCTCACCCCGGTAGAGTATCAAATCACAACTCGTAACCCAAATACTCAGGAAACATCACATCAAATCTACCATGATGAACAACAAGGACTCACCTCTAGTATCACCACTCTCAATGATGAATAAAAACAAATTATAGACACAGGCTTCCACTCATAAAATCTCCCATCAGGGCAAACACACAAACATAGTGCTAATCATGGAACTCATCCGTAAGTAGAGCAACAAATAAGGAAACTCGTCCCGACAAGCAGAATCGAAATAAATATACGAATGGTGCTCCTCTATGACAAGTCAAAACATACCTGAGTGATAACATCTCGCATAATAGCCTCTATCCTACTATATGAAACACATCAATGGGCCGGGTCTCCCCCTCTTGGGCGCCCCCTACTCGTCTGAATACCCCGTTGTGAAACCTTGTAGAAGCCTGGGACATATGACTGATATCTCCACACTCAAAACAACCTCTCTGCTGACATGGCTGTGGAAACTGTGCAGTACGAGTACTTTGAGACTCATGATCACCTGAAATACTATGTGAAGCCGGAAGTGCAAACTGAACTGGCTGGCCCACAAAACCTCTACCATGTCGTACCCTGCCTCTAAAATATGAACCGACAGATCTTTCCGACCTATGAGGCCTCCTTGCCTCTCTGCCCTCTCTCTCCTGGCCTTGCCTGTCCTCCCTCTCATAGCCTCGTTTGTCACCTCTCTCATAGTCCTGTCTGTCATCCTTCTCACGATCACACATGCCCTCAACTTGGTGAGCGATCCCTACCACCTGCTAAAATGAAACATCTGACTCTAACTTCCGAGCCATGCTGAACCGAATATCACACCTGAGCCCCTCAATAAATCTATGGATTCGCTCCCTAACTGTAGCGACAAAAGTAGGTGCATGTCTGGCCAAATCACTAAATCTGACGGCATACTCTGATACTGACATCGTGCCCTGGCGTAACTGCTTAAACTCCGCGCGCCATGCATCTCGGAGGGACTGAGGTACAAACTCTCTCAAGAACATCTCTGAAAACTGACCCCATGTAAGTGAAGCTGGCTTGGCTGAGCTACCCAACTCATATGCCCGCCACCACTGATAAGCCGCTCCCATGAGGTGAAATGTGACAAAAGAAACCCCTCTTATCTCCACAATACCCATATTATGAAGAATGGTGACACTCCTCCAAGAAACCCTGGGCATCATTTGTCGCCAATCCACTGAAGGTAGGAGGGTGGTACTTATTGTACCTCTCCAGTCTAAGCTGCTCTTCCTCGGATGTTGGTGCCTTAACCACAGCTGAATTGGGACCACAAACTGTGCTGCCATGACACCTGGAACTTGACCAACATGATCTCGCTACTCTGGAGTGTGGCGGCGGGAGTCTGAACTCCTCCCCCAGTCTGTGAGGTAGCTGGTGCAACCGGAATCAACCCCGCATGAGCCAATGTACCAAACATTCTCAGGAACTGTGCTAAAGTTTCCTGATGTCTGGGGGTAATAGCAGGCGCCTCCGGTAACCGCCCCCAACTTGAAATACTGGCGGCTCCCCAACTGCTGCTGTGGTAGATGCTCTAGTTGTGGCATATGCCCCTCGCCGGCCTCTGCTTCTCCCCCTGGCGACACCTGCTCCAGGGGTAACATCATCAGGATCTGCAGCTCGTGTCCTTACCATCTGTGAGAGAATGGAATGACTATTTTTTCAAGCTTCAAGATCAATAAACTCGTACGATAGGAACGAAGGAAGTGAAGTTATCCTAATAGTTCTGTAGCCTCTCAAAGATAAGTACAAACATCTTTGTACCGATCCGCAAGAATCTACTAAACTCGCTTATGACTCGTAGCACCTATGAACCTAGGGCTATGATACCAATTTGTCACGACCCAAATTGTCCCTCCGTTAGGTATCGTGATGGCACCTAGTCTTAAGGACTAGGTAAGCCTAACATTTATGGAATAACGATAATTATTAATAAAATATAATATTTTCTGAAGAGAATTCTTTATATAATGAACATGTCCCCCCCAAAACCCGATAGTACAAGTCATAAGCTTTACAGAAGCTTACACTATAACTCCTAAATACCACTATTCAGAAATAAGTACAACACTGCATTATCAAAAATAAGACGGTGACTCAAAAACCCGCGAACGCTGTACCGGTTTACCTTGAGTCTCCACAATAGCAACCGCACTGCTAACTATCGATCGGCCGGCTATGCAAAACCTTGAATCTGCACAAAAATGTATAGAAGTGTAGTATGAGCACACCACAAAGGTGCCCAGTAAGTATCAAGACTAACCTCGGTGAAGTAGTGACGAGGACTAGTCAAGACACCCACTGATCTAAGAGATGAACAAGTATAAATATAGGACAACGGGTTATGACATTTACATAAGGCTTCACAATAAGGCTATCAATAAAGTAAATTGAATAAGGAAAGGAATAACAAGTAACAACGAAAAAATCGTAAAAATAGCACGAAAGAGTAATTGAAACACGACTAAATCCGAAATGTAAATATACAACAAAACTAAGTAAGGACTCAACAATTTTGACTACTTTTACATCAAGTTCTTAGACATCTCCACGTGGTACCGAACCTTGGACAAAATCACCACTCGCGGGTACCAGTATCTGAATCCTAACATCGGCATCTTGTACCCTCATTTCAAGTAATAACTGCACGGACGACTCACGTGCCAATTTGGGCCATTCCCATATATATGGTAAGTACAACAAGAGTATCTATAATCGACAACAACACAGGGAATCCTTAATCCGATAATAGTGCCTAACTACGTGTATACTTGTGCAGGTGTCCTAACATGATTCAATAGCCAATAAGCATAAGAAAAGAAAAAAGGCAACACGTACATTGTTTTCTCACAATTTCCACACAAATAAACTCACAAAGTAAGTGTACCATTACACTATTCAACAAACAAATAATCTTCCAATATTTCAACAAGTCTTCATTCTTTCATCTCCGCTAACATTATTTCTAACTATTGCTCTAGCAAAACCTTGAAAAATAGGATTGTACGTTTCTTATATGTAACGTTTAAATCCGGACTAGTTAAGATTTGTTTCAGAATGAAGACCCTCTCCTTAATCTTACCCTTAGTCAATCTATTACATATTTTTTCTACCATTCTAGGAGCAATTTTTAATAATAAATAATTCAAATTACAATAACTAGAAACACAAGAATAACAAAAATAAATGCAAAAATTAATATGAGTGCTAGAAGTTAATGGTTGTCGCGCCCCGTTTTCTTCGCCAAATCGGGTTTCGACATTTCTGAGATAACTCCCTTCCTTTTTGGGATGGGGTATGGGATTTGAAGAGTCGCCACCTAACGGATTATGTTGCGTTAGAGCACCTAGGGCAGTTAACTCATGAAACTAGTTTGCTTTACCAGAGATCGGGTAAGGGCTCGAAATTACCTTGAGGGGACCCCTCGAGGTCCACAACGGTGAGTCCCGGCCGAACTTAATTAAGCGAATTGGTCTTAAAGGACAATAAAATAATTTGGATAACTATACATTACTTTAAGAAGGATTAAAGGGGTCCTAGGTTTTTAAGCTTATAGGATCATTCCATGCAATACTTGGTAACTTTCCCCAAGTTAGGGTGCTACTCATAGTATTAGCGCACGGGTCATCATCTCCTTTACTACCCAATTACTATATTTTAGTTGTTACCTAACCATTCTAATGGCTTCTAACTCGTGCCTTATGCGTGCACTACCCGTCCCTTACCTATGGTCCTGGAGGTATGTATGACCTCTATTTAGGGTGGTTCTAGACTGACCTACGTTGCTTAAAACCGAGAAAATCTAAGAGAAAAACAAAAATTCATGTAGTACTATGACGTAAGGAGCACATAAGGGCTCATATTAACCTCCACAGGTAGACAAAAAATGCACGAAATTAAATCAGTAAACTTTGTTAATTTATGTAACGACCCGACCGGTCGTTTTGAGATCTAGCGTGTCGTTCAACGGTTTGAAGCCATGAGCAGCTTCATTTCAGGTATTGTGACTTGTGCGTATGGTCGGAATTAAAATTCGGGAAGTTCGGAGTCAAATTGAAAGGAAAAATTCTCATTTCGAAAGCCTTAAGTTGGACGAATCGACTAAGATTGGAATTTGGAGTAAACGACTTCGGAATCAGGATCTGAAAGTTCCAGCAAGTTCGTATGATGATTTCGGACTTGGGCGTATGTCCAGGTCGGGTTTTGGATAACCCGGAAGCATTTCAGCGTATATTGCGGAAGATAGCATTTTAGAAGAAATTTCATAAGTTTGGGGTGGAAGGAAATTCAATTTTATAGATGTCTGTTTGGGATTTTGAGTCTGGGAATAGCTCTGTAGGGTGATTCTGGAATTGGGAGCACAATCGGAAGTGAATTCGGGTGTCCGGAGGTCATTTTGAAGTCATTTGGCTAAAGATGGAAATTTGAAGGTTTTGAAGAATCCGACCGGAAGTGGAATTTTTGATATCAGGGTCGGAATGCGATTCCGAAAGTTGGAGCAGGTCCGTAATGTTGAGTACGAATTTCGTGAAAAATTTGGGGTCAATCGGATGTGATTTGATAGGTTTCGGCATCGGATGTGGAAGTTAGATATTTCAAAGTTCATAAAGTTGAATTTTAGTGTGATTCATGATTTTGGTGTTGTTTGATGTGATTTGAAGCCTCAAACAAGTCCGTGTGAGGTTATGGGACTGAGTCGTGTGATTGGACGGGGTCGCGAGGGCCTCAGGTTTTTTTCGGGGTGGTTCCGGGTTATTTCCAAGTGTTTGGTTGCTGCTGTTTTCTGGTGTTTTGGGGGTTCAGTGCGATCGCAACCTTAGTTGTGCGACTGCGGAGAAGAAATTTGAGGTCTGAAAGTTTGACTTGTGTAATCGCACTTGTAGGTGTGCAACCGCACAGAAAGAAAAGTGAGGCTGCAGGATTGTCTTGTGCGACCACAGTGTCTACTGTGCGATCGCACAGGGCCTGCTTGGAGGCTTCTAAACTTGGCTTGTGCGATCGCGGCTGATGGTGTGCGATCGCACAGAAGGTTTGTCTGGGCAGTGTTCTATTTTAAACGGGATTTTTTCCATTTCATCAATTCTTTCCTTTGGTTTGGACGATTTTGAGGAGCTTCAAGGGGGATTTTCCTCAAGCATCAAAAGGTAAGTGATTCCTTCTCATTCCAAGTTAAATACACAGTGGAATTAGACATGAAAAATTATGGAAAAATTGGGATTTTAAGGGAAGACCTAGAAATTTGGTAATTTGGATTTTTACCACGAATTGAGCATGAATATTTGAGTAAATTGTATAATTGAACTAGTAAACCTATGGGTAGAGTTTATCTTCGAGAAATTTCGGAATCGGGGCACGTGGTGTAATAAGGGAGTTTTTCCACTTTAAGTGACATTATTCATTTTTGGGATTTGTTTATTTTTTCAGAGTCGCCACCCGGATTTTTGACGATGCTCCGGGACACCGTTTTGTTTTGAAAATCCCAAACCGAAGAATTTTGACTCTGTTTTGATTTGTCTGAGACCAAAAATCCGAGTAAGGAATTCTGTTAACCCGGGAGAAGGTATTAGGCATTCCCGAGTTCCGTGGTTCTAGCACGGTCGCTTAACTATTATTATTTGGCCTAAATTATCTGATTATTTAAGTGTTTTATCCTATTGCATATTTAAACTCTTTGAAATTTAGTCGCTTTTGATAAGTATGAATTTCCCTTGAAAACAAGTCACGAGAACGTGCACTCGTTATGCCTTTGTACATGATACAATTACGCCACATGAAATGCACCCGTAATTGCGACACGTGGTTTTGTTATAGTTTGAAGTTTAATACGGGGACATGACTTGTCGCGCCCGAGTGTAGATTACGTAGTCAAGACCATGGTCATGACGGTTTTATAATGCCCGTTTGTGGCGATGTTCGATTATTCCTTATGCTTTCTACTTGAAGGAGTTTTTTAGTTTTTAAGATCAATTAGGACGTTTATGGATTTATCTTGAACAAGTCACGATGGCGTACACTTGTTGTTTTTGAGCACACGGCAAACACGTCTCATGAAATGCACCCATGGTTGCTATGTGCAATTTTATTAGTTGTTTGGAGTTAAGGGTCGAGGGCACGAGTTGCCACACCCGAGTGTAGATTATATAGTCATGACTATGGTCGTGACGGTTGGAAATGCTTATTTGAAACAATATTCGATTATTCTCTAAGTTTTGTAATTTTAATCTAAAAGGTGTATTTTTAGCCTATAAGATAGGTGCAAAGTCATCTAGGATTAAGTTTACTATCCTAGAGGACAAATGTTTGGGCTATGGCCATGTTTAGCCCAATTTATCAATTAACCCTTAGGCCAATCCTAGTTTAGTCTTTTTTTTGCGAAATAAGTGAAGCTCTATAATTCAATTTAAAGCATGCAAATAATGAAAAGTTTGCAAAAGGATTCTAAAACAGGATTGCTGATTTACGAGTTCTAAACGTAATCACGTATTTGAAAGAATTAAATAGGTTCAGTCAACGATATTGGAACATTGGAATAAATGGTTTTATCAGTTTCAAATGGCATAAATACATGCTACTTAATTCATAGTTTATACATTGGGTGTTTACGTAAGAAATTCATGCTTCTACAGTCACAAACTTAATATCTAACGAATATATTTTTTGAGTTTAATGGAAATGCTTTTGAACGGCAAATCTATACTTATACATTTAGAAATTCGTCAGAGGCGAAAATAATAGTTTTTAAGGTAAATCATGGGAGTTTCAAGAAAACATGTTTTTTCACAGTGAAACTTGGAACTTCAGACAGATTCGTTTTAAGACCGAAATTATACAAAAGTTTAAAGGGCATTTTGAACTCCAAATGAATACTAACACTCCGTATTGCATTAATGTAAAAATGAAGATATAGCTCTAAAGCTTCTGGGCTTTCGTCCCCTTTAGGCCCAATAGCCTGGGAGTCCAGGTTGATCCAGGCCTTAATGGCCCGTTTCATTAAGCTGACCCAGTTTTGAGAAGATTCACATTAGCAAAATAGAAAAAAAGAAAATACAGCTAATTATTGTTTTAGAATATCTAGTCCACATTTACAACTAAAAGGACATGTAAAATCTATATTGTTACATTGCCATTTTCACTATGAAATACAATTCCCTAAAATGAAATAATAACAAAAAAAGAAAAGTTGTCGCTCCTGTGCAAGCCAACAATGCTTCATGACCCAAGCTTGTTTTTCCACAAAATTTCTCTAAACAAAGAAGGTGAGGCAAATATTTATGCATGTTTTGGAAAAGAATCTGACCATTAGAGGGTCAGACTCGCTTCCTTAATGCTAATTAGCTAGAAATTAAACAATTTGCTTTTATAAGGGCTTCCGGGGGGTTCACCCACATCAGAAAATATTTAACAGATTTCTATCAAGCTTTTTAAAGCATCTAAGCAGGGGATTCATCTATCTTATAAACAGGAAAAAGAAATCGAATAAAACATCAAACAGTACCAACAAGTATCCACAACACTACCAACAACCCAAGAATTAATGGTTTCAGCTTATCAAAAGAAATCAGAATACGAGAAACAAACACACATGTTTTCAAGCTTTCAGAAATAACAACTTTTATTAAAGGTGTCATTGTTACATACCTTTTTACGAAAAATCAAACAAAGAATGACTTTGATAAAGCCCAGGAAAACAAGAACTTAACCAAGTTCAACACAACAACAACATTAAAGACCATCAGTAGTTACCCTGAAATTTCCCAGGAGAAGATAACCAGCAAAAATAGGAATTTAGGACCCAGAACTGAAGATTTCAGGAAGAATCAATAGCCCAAAAACCAACCATCAAGATCAGTACCAAACAGAGTCAGATTCGAAACCCATTTCTCATATTCTTTGTACTTTTTGATTTCTTCTCTATTTCGGATTCTAAGGAATGATTTTCAGAATAATATGTGAAGAGTGAAAAAATCTGTGTGGAAAACTTTTCTAAAAAAAACCTGTGTGTGCAAGTCTAAAATTTTTTGTGTATAGAGGTCTGAAATTCTGTGTCTATCCCCCTTTTTTCAGAGAAGGAGGTAGTGTATATATAGGAATCTTAGGATAGCATCTTATTTGGCATATTCCCTATCCTAAATAGGCTGAAATAGTACAGGTACATCGGTCAAACCTTATCCTATTGGACAGTTGTACCTTCTTCTAGAACATTCTTATATTTCCAACCCTTATCCCCCTTAAGATTTACTGTTTTACCCTAAAAAAAATCTGATTTTCTTGATATTTCCTTACTCTAGAAGGTTCTTGGGTTATTACACCCAAGATTCCCTTAACTAAAAATCCTAAAATGCCCTTTAAAGTCTATAGAATTACCCTTTAGGTAACTAAGGTTAAAGTTAGTTGGGATTATCTATCTAACTCTAGTTAATTATCTTGCGTGAGTAATTAATTCTAAAAAGCTGAATTTTAACTTATGTTAATCAATTTTTAGGATATTAGGTTAATCAAGGACAGTCAGTTAGGTTAATCATTAGGTAAGTGTAACTTTATTAATTAATTATGCTAAACCTTTGTTGTCTTAATCAAGATTTAATTAATAAACTAGTTATTCTAGATTGATTAGATTAAACTCTTTAGACTTAGTTAATTGGTCCAGTTACCTTATTGTTAACTACTAGTTATGTTCAACTACGCTTGAGTTAACTAATTGAAGGTTAATTGATCAAAGCTCCTATTAGTCAAACTAGGTTCATCTTACTACCTAAGTAATTTGATCAATTTTAATTCCTAAGTTAAGTGATTCAGTTTGGTGGATTCCAACCAATTACCTAAAATCAGAAGCTTAATTGACTAATAAACCTAGGTTAATTGATTTGTTTTAGTTAGTTAATCTTAAGCTAATTATTTTAGACATATTTTAGGATTTAGTTGATTACCTAAAAGACTATTAGATTTAGGTTAGCCTATTAGACAAGTGCCTTATTAGGGTAACCTTAATTTAAGACTAAACTAAATTGATTCACGACCCTGCACTTGTTCAGGGTCTACTAATTAATTGAGTAACTAATAGACTAAATCAATCAATCATGAGAGGGAAGAAAAGTAATAAGTCAACAAGGCGAACATGTTTGCTGAGGCAGCCATGAACTAATGAGATGATATACTTCTTAATCTACACTGACAAACGAATAAGAGAAGATATCATGCATTATCAATATGCATCAAAGGTGGTGGTTGTCTACATGGCAAACCTAGACCTTCTTCTAATAAACTCTGATTATTAATCGATCAAAATAACAAATAAACATGAATTAATGACACGGAAATGGAACCTAACACTAATGGTGATAGAACAATTAAAGGCAGAGCATTGAGGAAAAGGGGAGAAAAGGCTAAACCTAAAGCGAACAAACTTTCAAGAATTATCACGGTTTCAATGTGCTAATGGCATGCAAAGAACGACCATGGTATTGACTAAAAAAATTACTTAATACACAGAATGAGCTAAATAACAATCAATGAAACGGTAAGAAGCATGCTTTTTGTTTGATATTTCAAGAGATAGTAGAGAAAGAAGAAGAATACCTGGAAAAAAACTAGGCCGGAAAAATTTGAAGGTCACCGGACCTTGCCGGATTCCATCGGGGCTTGAAAATGACTTTAATTCACATGAATCAATAGCCCTCGACGAGGGCTATCGATCCATGTAAGTAGAATCCATTGAAGGTCTTCAACTCGGCCGGTAAGGGAAGCTAGGGTTTGTGAATCCCTAAATCTAAAATTGGAGAAGTCTGAGCGGGTATTCGACAAAATTAATTGTATGGTGTGATTGGGGATGGTGAGAGGATTGCTTGGGTAAAATTTGGGCTGGATTGGTTGAGCTCCGCCGCCGGAGGCGATTTCTGGCCGGCAGAGGCAGGGCGGGGGGACGGTGGAGCTAGGGCGGGGGATGGCGGCTCCGGTGAGGTGAAGAGAGAGGAGGGAGAGACGGATGGGGAAGGGGGGGGGGGGGGGGGGGGGTGTTAGATTTTGAATTAGGGGTAGGAGGGGTGCTTTAGGACATTTTTATACCTGGGTGATGTGGGGTTGCGAGCCTTTGGATCAAGATGATCTAATGGCTTGGGGACGAGGGGTGTGAAATGGGGTCATTTTGGGTACTGGGGCTGGGGCAAGCCGGGTAGGGTTGTGGGGTTTGGGCTGGTGAGTGTAGAGACGGTTTGGGCTTGGGTATTAGCCCAAGTCCAATTTTCGCTTCGTAATTACTAAACCAACCAATTTAATTTAATTCAAAACCAATTAAATCCAAAAAAATGTAATAATTAATTTTAAGTCTTATTTTCCATCTAATTATAGATTAATTGATAATAAAACAACTAATTCTATGCTTCTAATTAAATCTATGATTTATCGGATAAAATGATTAATTTTTAGTAATTAGTTGCTAAAACCATGTTACATCAAATAACCACTATTCATCCATTTTTAATTCCATTAATTATAAATAATAAGTTCATGGTTCTTGACAATGACGACGCAATTTTAATAATTTTACAAGATGAATTATGAATATGCAAAATGCAAACAATTCACAATTAACCACTAAAAATCAACAAAATTCATAAAATCAATTAATTTTATTGAGATTTTTATAGGATGATATGGTGAGTAAAAATCACGCGCTCACACGTGGGCCTGAGAGAATTTTGGTCAATTTCTTGAGAGGAGCTACGAGTTTATATAATTTGGATTGTTAACAAATATTAGAGTATATTTTCATTAGTTTGCCGTTATTTGGATAGTTTTGGGGCGTTGTGAATCAATTGAAGTCGTCGGGAGGCTTGGAAGCCGATTATGAAGTTTCCGAGTGAGTTAAGTCTCCTTTCTAACCTTGTGAGAGGAAATTGTCCCCATAGGTGAACTAAATGAATACATGCTATTAATTGCGGGGGCTACGTACGCACGAGGTGACGAGAGTCCGTGCGTAGCTACTATTATGTTTGTGTCTGGGTAGTCTTGGACCCACTAGCATGCCTTACTTGTTGTACTTGTAATTTTATCAATGATATTAGCCTGGTAATATTATCAAGTTAGTAATTGAATACTTAAAAAGGGTCAGAGCTTACTTTTCTTAATCATCTGAGAAGAGAATGGACTCTTCCTTGCATAGTTGTGTTCCGAATGAATCAGTGATATTTAAAACCTTATCAAACTTGCCAATTGAATCTCCAGAAAAATATTTTTAAATACTATATTCATGTTTGATTAAAGAGAATTTTATCACTTCTTTGAGAAACTGCTTTCCTGATAAAAATATGGACTCACTGTGTGAATATGTGTATTTTCGGGTGCCTGAGTCTCATGTATGATTCGCGAGCATGATATTATTTGTATGTATAACCGCATCGCATGATCGATTCACGAGCGGGGTAGGTAGATGCATATATGGTTCGAGCTGTTCGACCCTCGGTATTTTGTTTGCGCATGATAAATGCTGCGTATTTCCTGTGATTTATACATGTTTATCGGCCCGAGGAGTTTTGAATTGCTAGTTAAAATGAAGAAGAATTGATGTGTAAAATGTGAAATAAGAAGATATTTCTTATCCCTGATTATTATTTAATTGTCTATGATACTCATGCCTAGCACCTCACTTGATTGTATTTAACCGACTTATAGCAAGTTTCTAATTCGACCTCTCTTCACTACCCTGAGGTTAGGCGGGATACTTACTGAGTACACGTTGTTTTCGTACTCATGCTACACTTGCTGTACATTTTTATTGCACAGGTACCCTCACGGCGATGTGGCCGGCTAGGAGACTTAGGCGAGCTGCATCATCCGAAGTCGTTCCGCAGCTGACAGTGTCTCCCTTCTATTGTATTATTTTTATTTTTAAATCCCTTGTCCAAATTTGTATTTCGGACGAGCTTTGTAGTATTTGTAAAATTCTTAGAAATTGCTCGTGTACTTATGTCACCGGGTTCTGGGGATGTGTTGGGATTTAATTTATTAAACTGGATTTTTTATCTATCATATTTATTTAACGAAGATTTATTCATTTGTTATGCAACGTAATGAAAGGTAACAAATTCAAATTTTTGTAAAACAGGAATATAATTCACTAATTAAGGATTGGCTTGCCTGACCGTGGTGTCCGGCGCCATCACGACCTTAATTGATTTTGGGTCGTGACAACATGGTATCAGAGCTCTAGGTTCCCTTAGGTTTCACGAGTCATGAGCAAGTCTAGTAGAGTCTTGCGGATAGGTACGGAGACGTCTGTACTTATCTTCGAGAGGCTAGAGGGCTGTTAGGAGTACTTTCTTTCTTGATTCCTCATCGTGCGATTTGATTCCTTTAAGGCTTATGCCTATGCTTCTTCCTACTCAATCTTACGCGTCGCGAAGTGCTTGCAATGAATCAGAAATTTGAGGAATTAAAATGGTGCTACGGATAAGGTTTGTGATGTTTCTTATGCGTAGTTGGTTGGGGTAGTTGTTGTTGCTATGCAGAAGGATAATATGTTGTTTCAGCTCAATAGTTGTGTTTTTTATTGAGAGACTTGAGGCTATGCTCAGGTTGTTAAAATGCTTACGATTGGTTATCGCGCAGTGTAGATATGATGGTAAAATGTTTGCCCATATGTCGGGGTAATGAATGACTTGAGGGAGGTCATCTCAGAGCGCGGTTTTGAGATTTCAGTATTTTTGTCTGGCGGAGGAAAGGCAATTGGACCACAAATGGTCAGGTTTGAGTTGACAAGTAGTAAGACTTGGTGTTTTCTGGTGAGGTGGAATATTCACCTGTGATGTGGTATCATTGTTTTGATCGAATAGAATGTGTTAAGTTTGCCGGTGTTATAGCTCTTCGGTTGCATTGGGTCAGAGTGTTGTGAAGTAGTATTGGAGAAACGGTTTTCAGAGTTCGTGGTGCATGGTGGTTCAGGACTGAATAGTTATTTCTAATGAAGGCAGCTCGAGAAAGATGATCCTCAGAGAGTTTGAAGTCGTGGTGATCTGCTGGTTTAAGAGCTACGGAGAATGATATTGAATTGGGCAGTATATGATGAAGGAAGTCAAGTGGTGCTTAAAGGAATAAGGTTAACTAAAGTGGGAGAGTGGCAGCGTAGCATATGAGTTCAGTGGTAAGACAACTGCCTATCTTGACGGAAAGTTTGGAGTGATTTGAGAGTTTTAGTGGACAGTGATTGGGTCCACGAGCTTAAGTTGAAATGTGGGTTATTTCGGCGGAAGGTTGGATACAACAGGGATGAGTTGTTAGGGATGAAGAAGGATGCATGTGGCGGTGAATTTGAAGATGTTGTAGCGCATTTAGTAGATGTCCATGAGGAGCGGACGCACTGGTAAAGTTAGTGAATGAGAGAAGGCTTAGGATGGGGTATTGATGTTGTAGAGAGTGCATTTCAGCGTCGTTGGAAGGTGTCAGTTGGTGATTTCCACAGGTGGGTTATCTCCTGTGAGTAGGTTAGCGATTGTGTGGTTGGCAAGTTTCTGCGAGGAATCCTAGTGGCTATTCGGTAAGAGGCAGAATGTGTGAATGGTGCTAGAGAATATGAATATTCAGGGAACTCTAACAGGAGAACTCGGAAGAATTGGACGGATTGGTTGAGCAAGATTATGTTAACAAAGGAAAAAGGATCTCAGCAGGGTCTAGAGTAGTGCAAGGAGTAGCTTCAGGCTAAGTAGGGGGAGTCCCACCACCTGCAGTTGGGTTGTAGAATTGTGTTCTCATGGGGTTGCGGATTGTCGGCGTATTGGAAAGTTGTTACAGCTAAGGGAAAAGAGTAAAATGGTGATTGTGCGTGGGATTTGATGAATGTGTGCAAAAGTTTGCCCTGTTGGACCAGGGTTAGGCTTTGAAAGATTCAAAATTTATGCTTATGGCATATGCAAGTTGTAAGGGTAGTGACTCAGTCACGTACTTAATTGAGAGGATGTTCATGTGCTAGAAGAGCCTTGGAGTTGATTGTATTTGGGCCAGTCAGAGCGGGTGTCTCTCAGCAGAGGTCCTAGTAAATTCGAAGGTTAAGAACGTGGTGTTTAAGGGTTAAAGACAGCGACATGATTAAGAATTGAGCTTTTGCTGCGTAATTTCGGAGATGGAGAAAATGGTTGGAGTGTTCTATGTTATTTTCAGTGTGCATGATAGTATTTGAGGAGTGAGAAAATAAACTCCGGGTTGTAGAAAGATTATCAGGAGGGTACAAAACGGGTTACAGGATTTAGGCAGCATGGTCTCGTGAATCAAGGTCACTCTGGATGAGAGAGGGTTGAGTTTGCTATGAGTTAAAGGAAGTTACAATTATTCCTGAGGCACTTGAAGGTGATTAAAAGAAGATAGAGTGGTTATCCATGGTTGAAATTGCGCACTTACGGTAGTGATCAGTTCCTTCGGTGTGATTGAGTATGTGTATGGTTTGTGCAAATATGTGTGGGGCTTGTCGGCCGCCGTAATAAATTTTATTTGGAAGCGTTCCAGTATTAGGGCCTGTCTGGTGTAGGAAGATTCCGGAAGGATTATGGTGGTATAGACTACTACTTAAGGATTTTTATGTATCATGATGGTGAGAATTCACTTGATTATCGTCATTGTTCTCTTGAATTGAGATAAGCAAAAGGTTTCTATATGATGAAGTGTTCCCCCTATTAGTGGTTCAGGAGTTATGATGTAATTCCTATGCTATTCCATATTGGCCTGATAGGTGTAGTAAGCAGTATGTAACTGGAATTAAGAATCAAGATTTGAGGTTCAGTGTTAACGAGGATGTCATGAGCTCAGATGAGCAAGAACAAGGGATTTGAATGTTTAGAATAAGATAGTGTTATCTTCAGTGTCACCTGAGGTCGATGTTCGGTGAAAGAGGCTTTGTATCCTGGTCATGGGTTCTTGATTGTTTTACAACGTTAGTATGGATGGTGGTTGAGGTGCAAACTTGTGCCTTGCGTGGAAGGTCGTGAAAGCGTGACCGCGGGAAGATTGCATAAGTGTGACTTGTAGTCACCTAATGGATTCAGAAATTTGACCGAGTTTGAGGAAGTGCAGTATTGCTTATTTGAGAAATGTGTGTCGGTAAGGCGCTCAGTTCATCTTTGTTGTGAGTTGTGGGGTGTTGTCCCGACTATGATGGCGGTTCTTGCGTGTTGTGAGAAGAAACAGGTTATTATGGATCCAGGAAAGGCTATCAGCCTAGTTCAGTGCGAGCGGAATCGGCTTGAGAGTTGTGAATGGATTCAATGTGGTTGTGGGCTCTATGTGAATCAGGTGTGTTCATTTTTAGTATAGCGCTTCTCAAGGAGGGGCGTTGGAATATTAGATGTTGTTCCGTCTTTGTCAAATTCATGTGATATTATGATTATGCTGTGTGAGTTATGAAAAGACTTGATAATTTCTTATGTGTTGAGATTCCACGTAGTGATGATGTTATGTGAGCATGATGGCTCTTGAGATTCAGATTATATATCGCACCTCCGTTGTGCTTGAGTTTTGTAGCATATGCCTCTATCAGTCCCCCCAGAATGGTATTATGCACTTAACGTGCTTGCGACTGGTATTCAGTAAGTTGTAATAGTGAGCAAATTCATCTCCGTGTATATCTCATTATGTGAATTTTATGATGGGGCCAGGTGGCACGCGGCCACGTGTATGTTACTTGGATCGGGTTGCACGCCGCAATAGTGTGATGTTGAGTAAGGTTCCTATATTTATTTTTCTTGTGTTTTACTTCCTATTTTCTGAGGAAATTTCATATTAGTTGCGTGAGTCGAGCAGTCCTTTCTTGAGTCATTTCCTTATATGTCATGTTTGAGTTGTAGCCTATCGGCGCATTGTGGCATCGTCTGAGACTGATGGGCATGTCTGGGGGTGATTTGTTGACTGGGAAGTTCATACTGGGTGAGACGAGGTTTATGCATCAGGGATCGGTGCGATAAGATTATTTGAAGTATATTACATGATAATCACCATTATTTGGTTCGTAATGAGATGATGATCTGAGTCAATGGAAAAGATTCAATGTTTGGTTAACTCTGCAAATGGTTAGAAATTTCTACACATCTCTTCATTTGTGGTGGTACCGCCAGCATTATGGCAGGATGTATATATATCATAAGGTGCATTGGGAGCATTAGATTCGTGGAATTTTGGCTATGAAGGTTCAGGGAGTGTCGTTGTGGTCAGATGATGAATTATACGGTGCATGGTGCTAATTCGGAAAAGTATACAGTCATGTTCTGGTATACCGTGTGGTAGTTGATATAGTGTTTATGTATTGGGAACAGGCCTGGCAGAGAATTTCAAGTGTTAAAACTGGGTTCTGAGCTTATTATATGGATAAAAGAGAATATCTTCATATTTGATCAAGCTAATGTGCTCAACTAGGTTGTGGTGGCACGGGAAGGTGCTCGAGGTGTTAAATAGTGATTTTAGATAACTCCATGGCAGTTCCTAGCACGTTCGATGACGAACGTTGGTTTAAGTGGGGGAGAATGTAACGACCCGACCGATCGTTTTGAGCTCTAGCCCGTCATTCAGTGGTTTGAAGCCATGAGCAGTTTCATTTCAGGTATTGTGACTTGTGCGTATGGTCGGAATTGAAATTCGGGAAGTTCAGAGTCACATTGAAAGGAGAAATTCTCATTTCAGAAGCCTTAAGTTGGAAGAATCGACTAAGACTGTAATTTGGAGTAAACGACCTCGGAATCAGGATTTGAAGGTTCCAGCAGGTTCGTACGATGATTTCGTACTTGGGCGTATGTCTGGGTCGGGTTTTGGATAACCCGGGAGTTTGTCGGCGTATATTGCGGAAGATAGCATTTTAGATGAAATTTCATAAGTTTGGGGTGGAAGGCATTTCAGTGTTATATATGTCCGTTTGGGATTCCGAGTCTGGGAATAGCTCCGTATGGTGATTCTGGAGTTGGGAGCGCGATCAGAAGTTAATTCGGATGTCCGGAGGTCATTTGGCTAAAGATAGAAATTTGAAGGTTTTGAAGAATCCGATCGGAAGTGGAAATTCTGATATCGGGGTCGGAATGCGATTTCAAAAGTTGGAGCAAGTCCGTAATGTTGAATACGACTTGCATGCAAATTTTGGGGTCAATCGGACGTGATTTGATAGGTTTCGGCATCGGATGTGGAAGTTTGAAATTTCAAAGTTCATAAAGTTGAATTTTAGTGCGATTCGTGATTTCGGCGTTGTTTGATTTGATTTGAAGCCTCGAACAAGTCCGTGTGAGATTATGGGACTGAGTCATGTGATTGGACGGGGTCCCGAGGGCCTCGGGTGTGTTTCGGGGTGGTTCTGGGTTATTTCCATGTGTTTGGTTGCTGTTGTTTTCTGGTGTTTTGGGGGTTCAGTGCGATCGCAACCATAGTTGTGGGATCGCGGAGAAGAAATTTGAGGGCTGGAAGTTTGACTTGTGCGATCGCACTTGTAGGTGTGCAACCGCACAGAAGGAAAAGTGAGGCTGCAGGATTGGCTTGTGCGACCGCAGTGTCTACTGTGCGATCGCACAGAGCGTGCTTGGAGGCTTCTGAACTTTGCTTGTGCGATCGCGGCTGATGGTGTGCGATCGCACAAAAGGTTTGTCGGAGCAGTGTTCTATTTTAAACGGGATTTTGGCCATTTCATCAATTCTTTCCTTTGGTTCGAACGATTTTGAAGAGCTTCAAAGGGGGATTTTCCTCTAGCATCAAAAGTTAAGTGATTCCTTCTCATTCCAAGTTAAATACACGGTTTATACATGGAATTAGACATGAAAAATTGTGGAAACATTGGGATTTTTAGGGAAGACCTAGAAATTTGGTAATTTGGATTTTTACCAAGAACTGAGCATGAATATTTGAGTAAATTGTATAATTCAACTAGTAAACCTATGGGTAGAGTTTATCTTCGAGAAATTTCGGAATCCGGGCACGTGACCTGAGGGAATTTTGGTCAATTTCTTGAGAGGAGCTAGGAGTTTATATAATTTGGATTGTTAATAAATATTAGAGTATATTTTCATTAGTTGGCCGTTATTTGGATAGTTTTGGGGTGTTATGTATCAATTGAAGTCGTCGGGAGGGCTTGGAAGCCGGTTATGAAGTTTCAGAGTGAGGTTAGTCTCCTTTCTAACTTTGTGAGGGGGAATTGTCCCCATAGGTGAACTATATGATTACATGCTATTAATTGCGGGGGCTACGTACGCACGAGGTGACGGGAGTCCGTGCGTAGCTACTATTATGTTTGTGTCTGGGTAGTCTAGGACCCACTAGCATGCCTTACTTGTTGTACTTCTAATTTTATCAATGATATTATCCTGGTAATATTATCGAGTTAGTAATTGAATACTTAAAAAGGGTCAGAGCTTAGTTTCCTTAATCATTTGAGAAGAGAATGGATTCTTCCTTGCATAATTGTGTTCCGGATGAATTGGTGATATTTAAAACCTTATCAAACTTGGAAAATGAATCTCCAGAAAAATATTTTTAAATACTATATTCATGTTTTATTAAAGGGAATTTTATCACTTCTTTGAGAAACTGCTTTCCTGATAAAAATATGGACTCACTGTGTGAATATGTGTATTTACGGGTGCCTGAGTCGCATGTATGATTCGCGAGCAGGATAACCCTATATTTATGTATAACCGTGTCGCATGATCGATTCACGAGCGGGGCAGATAGATGCATCTATGGTTCGAGCCGTTCGACCCTTGGCAGTGCACAATTTATTATTGTTGGTCCGCGCCGTTCGACCCTCGACATTTTGTTTGCGCATGATAAATGATGTGTATTTCTTGTGATTTATACATGTTTATCGGCCTAAGGAGTTTTGAATTTCCAGTTAAAATGAAGAAGAATTGATGTGTAAAATGTGAAATAAGATGATATATCTTATCCCTGATTATTATTTAACTGTTTATGATACTCGTGGGTACTGGGGCTGGGGCAGGCCGAGTAGGGTTGTGGGGTTTGGGCTGGTGAGTGTAGAGACGGTTTGGGCTTGGGTATTAGCCCAAGTCCAATTTTCGCTTCTTAATTACTAAACCAACCAATTTAATTTAATTCAAAACCAATTAAATCCAAAAAAATGTAATAATTAATTTTAAGTCTTATTTTCCATCTAATTATAGATTAATTGATAATAAAACAACTAATTCTATGCTTCTAATTAAATCTATGATTTATCGGATAAAATGATTAATTTTTAGTAATTAGTTGCTAAAACCATGTTACATCAAATAACCACTATTCATCCATTTTTAATTCCATTAATTATAAATAATAAGTTCATGGTTCTTGACAATGACGACGCAATTTTAATAATTTTACAAGATGAATTATGAATATGCAAAATGCAAACAATTCACAATTAACCACTAAAAATCAACAAAATTCATAAAATCAATTAATTTTATTGAGATTTTTATAGGATGATATGGTGAGTAAAAATCACGCGCTCACACGTGGACCTGAGGAAATTTTAGTCAATTTCTTGAGAGGAGCTAAGAGTTTATATAATTTGGATTGTTAACAAATATTAGAGTATATTTTCATTAGTTTGCCGTTATTTGGATAGTTTTGGGGCGTTGTAAATCAATTGAAGTCGTCGGGAGGCTTGGAAGCCGATTATGAAGTTTCTGAGTGAGGTAAGTCTCCTTTCTAACCTTGTGAGAGGAAATTGTCCCCATAGGTGAACTAAATGAATACATGCTATTAATTGCGGGGGCTACGTACGCACGAGGTGACGAGAGTCCGTGCGTAGCTACTATTATGTTTGTGTTTGGGTAGTCTAGGACCCACTAGCATGCCTTACTTGTTGTACTTCTAATTTTATCAATGATATTAGCCTGGTAATATTATCAAGTTAGTAATTGAATACTTAAAAAGGGTCAGAGCTTACTTTTCTTAATCATTTGAGAAGAGAATGGACTCTTCCTTGCATAATTGTGTTCCGGATGAATCAGTGATATTTAAAACCTTATCAAACTTGCCAATTGAATCTCCAAAAAAATATTTTTAAATACTATATTCATGTTTGATTAAAGAGAATTTTATCACTTCTTTGAGAAACTGCTTTCCTGATAAAAATATGGACTCACTGTGTGAATATGTGTATTTACGGGTGCCTTAGTCTCATGTATGATTCGCGAGCATGATATTATTTTTATGTATAACCGCATCGCATGATCGATTCACGAGCGGGGTAGATAGATGCATATATGGTTCGAGTTGTTCGACCCTCGGCAGTGCACGATTTATTATTGTTGGTCCGTGCTGTTCGACCCTCGGTATTTTGTTTGCACATGATAAATGCTGCGTATTTCCTGTGATTTATACATGTTTATCGGCCTAAGGAGTTTTGAATTGCTAGTTAAAATGAAGAATAATTGATGTGTAAAATGTGAAATAAGATGATATTTCTTATCCCTGATTATTATTTAATTGTCTATGATACTCATGCCTAGCACCTCACTTGATTGTATTTAATCGACTTATAGCAAGTGTCTAATTCAACCTCTCGTCACTACCTATATGAGTTTAGGTGGGATACTTACTGAGTACACGTTGTTTTCGTACTCATGCTACACTTGCTGTGCATTTGTATTGCACAGGAACCCTCACAGCGATGTGGCCGGCTTGGAGACTTAGGCGAGCTGCATCATCCGAAGGCGTTCCGCAGTTGACAGAGTCTCCCTCCTATTATATTATTTTCATTTTTAAATCCCTTGTCCAAATTTGTATTTCGGACAAGCTTTGTAGTATTTGTAAAATTCTTAAAAATTGATCATGTACTTGTGTCACCGGGTTTTGGGGATGTGTTGGGATTTAATTTATTAAACTGGATTGTTTATCTGTCATATTTATTTAACGAAGATTTATTCATTTGTTATGCAATGTAATGAAAGGTAACAAATTCAAAAAAATTTAAAACAGGAATATAATTCACTAATTAAGGATTGGCTTGCCTGACCGTGGTGTTCGGCGCCATCACGACCTTAACTGATTTTGGGGCGTGACAACATGGTATAAGAGCTCTATTGGCATGGTATCTACAATTGTTAATTATAGACCTATAACATGGTTTCTAAGCGAGTTACTGATTTTAACTCATAAAGACAGGTTTTATCCCTTTTAGACCATATAGGCATGCTTTCTAATTTGCAGAATTGGTTTAACTCCTATAGACATGATCTCTAAGTGTTGACTTGATTTAAACTCCTATAAACGTGATTTGTGACTTTACAAACTGATTTCACCCTATAGGCATGATATCTATTAGTTTGAATCCTCTAGACATGATTTCTAGGTTTTGAAACTATTTTTTATGTCTCATATAGACATGGAATCTAAGTTGAAGCTGTTTTTTATATCTCATATAGGCTTGATATCTATGTTGAATTTACGCAGAATTTTAAACAACATGCTAGGAAGTTTATTATTCAAACAAATAGGATCCTATACATAATCACTAATGCATGTTGGGATTCGAAATATGTGTAGATCATATGAGCATGGATTCTAATGCACAATTAACAAAAGACCTATAGACAGTGCCTCTAATATGATAAAAATGTGAAAATGCAGAGTAAAAAACAGCCAAAAAACATCCTATTGATAGGATCTCTAGACGAGCAGTAGCATTCACATAATAAATCAACATAATAACCTATAGGCAGGATTTCTACCCGAGTTTTAAAGAAAGATATATAAACCCCCCTCTAAGCTTTTACTAATAACCCCATATCTATTTATTACAGAGATTATTACATTATTACAACCCATAAATGAATAAATTACATAACAACATCCATTACACTATAGGGAGCCTTCATAGGCCAATATAAACCTGGGAGCCAGGCCTTAAAATATAGTAATTCTGAAGCATAATGGAGGATCCATCGATGGCACATAAAATTAGGTTCCTAGTGTGTCAATGTTCACAAGGGCCTCAGGGACCCCGAGCAATACTCACACCAGGACCACATTTAATGAAAAAATTCATAAAAGGTTGGGAGACCAGCCGCAATGTGTCAGAGTTCGAAGGAGTCTCAAGGACCCTGGGCAGTGCTCATATTGGGGGTGATAGGAACCTAAATAACTAAGAGTAGAAGTTTCAAAACCAGTAAAGGGACAGTTTAGAAAACAATTTAATTTCCAGAAGCAAAATAAATTCAGACTACATGGTTGCAAACAGAGCTGTACCAGAAACAAACAGATTCCATATTCAGCACATAGTTCAAGCAGATTGGTATTTATTCAAACTAGATACTTGTACCAGTATTTAAAGTAATCTCCAAAAGCAAGGATACTTGAACTAACAAACAGAATTAGACACATATTACATGCCGGCAGAACAGTTAGCATACAACTGATTATATAGGGTTTCACATTATTATAGATAACCTAGTTAGCATTATCACTAAGTGAAATCATATGGGCATATAATAAACAGAAGCATGCTGAGGTTTTGAAATAAACTAACCAAATAAGAACATTGAACAGAAATAGGATGACAAGAGTTAAATCATACCATTCGAGAAGAAAGTAAAGATGAATGCAATGGCAATTTGAATCTAGAGAATCTTCCTTACCTTACAACCGTCCACACAGTGCAGAAGTCAGAGCAGTAGCACAAAGAGAGGACTTAAGTTTTTTTTCCAGAAAACAGAAAGCTTGAGAGTTTTAAGTGAGGAGGTTGTAAAACGTGTGTGTAAGTCTGAGTGTCAGTGTGTGTGTTTTGAAATCAGAACAAATAGAGGGTTTAAATAGCACACGATAGAGTAAGAAAAATAAGGTATGAAAATCAATTGCGCACAAATAAGGTATGAAGATTAGTTAATCGGTGAATTAAGGTTTACATGAATCAATTAACAGGCAGAATCAAGTAAGTATCCCTTAATTTAAGTAAGATCTCACACGGAATCAATCAGTTTCTAAGAATGAAGTTAAATAAAGTAAGAATTTATTCCACAATCAATTAGAAGTCAGAGCACCAAATTAGCCATTAAACGAGTACATAAATAGTCAGAGCAAGTAAGAATTTAATAAGGAAATACAAGAACTAAATTCAAACCCCAATTTAGGAAAATAAATCACTTAGAACTTTAATTGACAGAGCTAAGGTAAACGGGTAAAGCAGTATAATAAATAGTCGAATAGTTTAAACCCTAAGACATATCAAAGACATGGAAATGAAACTCAAGTAAAGTCAGTCGAAAAAGTAAAGAAGAAAACCGGAGTTGAAAATATTTAAACGTTTAAACTTTTTTTGCAGAAACCCATCAGAAATCGAAACCTTAACTTTTAGGGTAAAATATAATCGGTTAACAATAAATAGCAAAAACAGAAAACTTTAATAAAATATATCAAATAAACTCAAAATCGCTTTAGATCTAAGGATATCTAAATGGATTCGACTAGAAATAGCTAGGTTCATGAAAATAAATAGAGGTGAATCAAAATATGATTTGAACCAGAGATTTGAAACCATAAAAACACGAAAATACTAGTACTCATAGATATCAGAGTGAACATGTAACGACCCAGCCTGTCGTTTTGTGTGTTGGGACTCCGTTCCCATAAATGACTCTTTCCATAGCGGCTACTCGTGCCTTATGTCTTGTGTGGGCAGGTAATTCGAGATTCAGAAGTGTGTTGGCCAGTTCAGGAACACTTGGTTCCTGAAGGCAAACCTATTTGGCTAATTTTGGTTCCGAGAAGCATTTTGAGCAAACAACCTCGGAATCGAGTTCTGACAGCTCCAGCAGCTCTGGATGATGATTTCGGACTTGGGAGTGTGTTCGCCTCGGGTTTCTGATGACCCGGAAGTATTTCGGCATCTGAATTGGAATTCAGGATTTCATAAGATTTAGAATTCAGCCTGGAATTGGACCTCATGATATCATAGTCCGAATGGAATTCCGGAACTGGCAATAGTTCCGTATAGTCATTTATGACTTGTCCGCAAAATTTGGGGTCATTCCGAGAAGTATAGACTTGTTCGGCGTAATGGTGAGCCATTGAAATTTTCTTGAAACTTAAGTTTGAAACTAAGGGGTTTTGGAGAGTGATTTCTAGTTGGATGATGTTTTTAGTGTTGTGGGAGCTCGAGCAAGTCCTTCATATGATTTGGGATTGGTTAGTGTAATTTGTCGAGGGCTCGAGTGGGCCCAGGGGTCTCCCAGACCCAAATCGGGGTCAAATACCAGCAATTTCATAGCTTGTGTGGCTGCTTCTGGTGTTACTGCACCTACGGTCTATCAGCCGCAGGCGCGAGCTCGCACCAGTGGCCAATCCCTCGCAGGCGCAGCTCCATCCGCAGGAGCGGCCTTCCTCTCGCTGGCGCGGCTCCGCAGGGGTGGAAACTGCTGGGCAGTTCTATAAAAGGCCCATTTCGTGAATTTTCTTCCCAAACACATTTTTTCCTCCATTGCTGCACACCCTAAGAGCTCTAGAGCAGTGATTTCGGCCTAAATAACCCAGGCNGAGAAAATTGAATTTCTGATTTTTGGGCCACCATAGGATGATTAATTGAGTTAATCTTGATCCCTAGGCGACGTATAGCGCATTTCTTCAAGGGTCGTAATTTTTCCGGACGCCGAGGCTCGGAGTTGAATATTCCAAGTACGTCAAGAATGTGTTTTAAAGAAAACCTTTGATAAATCCTCCTCGATTCTTCCTAAATTGATATAATTATGTGTTTTTGGCTAAT
>MDKH01172336.1:0-11367 GCA_005239495.1 Nicotiana undulata | reverse complement strand
CCCTATCAATGTGCCCATTAAAAGCAAGAATAGTTAGAAAAAGAAAATTAAGCAGAAGAAAATCCCCCCTAACGATGTGCTTTCAAATTCCCAATTTTCCCCCCTTTTGGCATCACAAAAAGTCAGACACAGGCAAAGACCTATAGGAAGTCCACAAAAGTTAACTCATGCCCCATGTGTGCACACATTCATTGTAAAAACAGAACAAAATGCAAGTAAGCATCAGGCAGAATAGAGAAGGATTGATTCATTCATAGAGCCCAAACGATATATACATAGAGAAGTCCTTGCCCGGAGGCAGTGGACTTCTGGTTGGATTTTCAAGATGGGAGCAGTTACATGGAATCCAATTTCCTACCAACAAAAAGAAAATTGCAACAAAAACGGATAGATAACCACCACAACATATACTGGACTGAGATAGAGGGATACCTAAGGGGCACTAGAGGAGGGAGGAGGAAGGGTCGAAGCAGCCAGAGTACGAAGAACTAAGTCCATGCGGGCATTCACAGAGGACTGTTCTGGAAGAAGCCTTTCCTTCAGATTGTCAACTTGAGCCTTAAGGTCTGCATTCTCCTTGGTCAGGCGAGACGCTTCTTCAGCAGAGAGCGAACCAGGTTCTTGAGCGGTAACGCCTGACACCTCCTTGAGTGCGAGCTGAGCTTTCAACCTCCGAATGGTTTCCTGAGCATCATTCAGGCCATTGATCAGCTGTGAGATCATGGAGTTGCTACCCCCTGCCTTCTCAATGCATTCACACTCCTCTAAGGTCAATTTTGTGAAACATTGCTTGCGAGTGCCCACACGCGGAGTCCCCAGTGGTACGTTGAAGGCCTTGAACAACTTTGTCAAGAAGAACCCATAGGGAAGACCATGATTTCCATATTTCATGGACCCTACCTTATGCATATGATTGATCATGAGAGCAGGTAGATTCACAGGGGGTGTTGTTGTCCAGAGCTTCCATCAGCATAAGATCAGATAGGGATGCCACATGTCGTCTTTCAGATCTGGGTAATAGGACCTTGTTAACCAGTTCGAACAACAGCTGGTACATTGGCAGCATCGACTTCTTGTATACCCGGTACCCATGTTGTAAGGCAGCTGGCTTCATGATAGCCTTTTTGAAGCTGTGACTGCACGCTCCCTTAGTTGGATCAAAGGAGGACAACCCTTCAGATGGAACATCCAAAATCTCCCCCAAACTCGAATCATCAAACAATATATCCACCTTCCCAACAATGACACAGCCATGGTTCTCAACAGGACAAAGAAAAGTAGTATAAAACTCCCTAACCTGTTCGTCATAAACTTTTGGAGCACTCACCCTCAGAAGACCATCCCACTTTTGAAATTCTAGGATAGCCATGAGTTGGCTCATCCCAGGCATGTCCAAAATGTAAGGATCAATTGTGCGCCCTGACAGCACTTTTTGTTTTTGAACATTTTCCTTCCATAATGCAGCTTCCATTTCACTAGATGTTCTCGCAGGTTCTCCTGTGATAGCCCTGCGCTTCCTCTTTCCAGACCTCGTAGCAGATTTACCCTTGGAACTTGCTGATTTGGTACCACTTGCTTCTCTACTAACACCCTTCGAAACTGACTCATCCAGCTTTTCATCAACAGACTTCACACTTTTCTTTGCTACAGCCTTCTTCCGAGGAACTAGAGAACCAGGTTCCTCTGGAGTTCCCTCATCTACTTCCACAACAGGAATACGCTTGTCCACAACACTCTCACCCTCTTGTAAAAGACGCTTTCTTTTAGACTTGTTTGTTTTCTTACTTTTCTCCAGAGCCTGAGTCTCAGCTTCTTTCTTTTGGAGGCGTGTGGAGGGCCTCTTCTCAGTAGAAACAGTAGTGAGAGGTGCAGTGCGAAGTTTGAATCGCGCACTTAGGGCCAGATCATCCTCATCATCAATAGGCACAGGAGGAATAGACTCTAGAGGTGGGGTATAGAAAACAAACCTTAGCTCCCTTGGGGAGGATGGACCAGTTCCCTCATCAGGATACGAGGGTGAATGTTCAGGCTGAGTAGCCTCAAGAGGAACCATGACCCCAACCTCCTCAAGGGTAGACATAACAACCTCATGAGTCTCAGAAGCAGAGTTGATGGCAATAATGTTTTCAGCAGCCTCTTTGTCCTGAAGCTCCAAAGAAGGCTGAGAAGTAAGAGGGGCTGAGTTGAAAGGAGTTTTTGGTGAGGAGGGAGGAGGGTGTGAGGTTGAAGGAGAAGCTTTTGATTTAGCGGGTTCCGATGAGAGTCCCAGTCTGGAAGAGGGCCCTTCAACAACTGGAAATGGTTCTTGTTCAGGAATGGAGACTGGGATTTCACGGGGGTTTTCGTCGCTGGGAGTAGCGATGGGAGAAGATATATTTTCAGCTTGAGCTGCCATTGTTGAGTGAGAAAAGAAGAAAAATGCAAGGGTTTTAAATTGAGGAGAGCAAGTGTGAAGGAGAAGGTGAGAGACAAGGGTTTTTGTAGAATAGGAGGGAAGAGAAAATGGGTCAGTTTGGCGGTTAGAGAGAGGTGGGAGAACGTGTAGGAAGTCTGAGAGGTGGGACGTTTGACGTGATCAATAGTCTCAGATGACACAGTGGATAGAGAGTGTTGTGGCAGTCTATAATTAATGTAGCACTTTCTTTTTGAAAAGCAGGAATTGTAAAGCATGTAACCACTGACCTGAGCTGCATGACCAGGTTCCAGACCATCTCGTTTTATTTTCAAAAGTATATACATCAGTCCTCCCATAGTCTACAGTGCCACTGCATAAAGTTCTGTAACCACCATGCGTGTCTACCTGCAACGGTATAGAAGTGAGTTAGACTTTATTAGGAAAACACCTAAATGTGTTATACCATGTGTAAAACATGTGAGCCTTAGGAGAACCAGGTCCCTGATTGGGTTTCAGCATTCCCAGAGCCAATCTGTTCTTTTCAAAGTGTTCTCTACCAAGAGCTTTGGTGAAGATGTCAGCTATTTGATCTTCAGTGCAGCAGAATCTCATGCATATGTGCCCCTTTTCAACATTATCCCTGAGCAAGTGATGTCGCACATCAATGTGCTTGGTCCTTTTATGCTGAACATGATTTATTTCCATGTTGAGTGCACTTGTGTTGTCACAGAGGAGGGGAATGTTGTCAATAAAAACACCAAAGTCCTCCAGCTGTTGTTTGATCCACAGTAGTGGTGCACAACAGGAGGCAGCTGCAACATACTCTGCTTCTGCTGTAGATAGAGCCACTGAGTTTTGCTTTCTTGTTCCCCAGGAGATCAAGCATGATCCAAGAAAATGAGCCATTCCAGAAGTGCTCTTCCTGTCTACTAGATAACATGCATAATCAACGTCAGCCTAACCGACAAGATTGAAATTGTCACCTGAGGGATAATATAGAACCAGGTCCTGTGTGCCTTTGAGATAGCACAGGATTCTCTTTGCAGCCTTCAAGTGAGACTCCTTTGGGCTGGATTGGAATCTTGCACACGAGTCCACGCTGAAGACTATGTCTGGTCTGCTCGTTGTGAGGTAAAGAAGTGATCCAATGATCCCTCTATACATGGTTTGATTTATTGGAATTCCAGCATCATCCATGTCGAGTTTGGTAGCCACAGCAATTGGTGTGTCAATAACTTTGGAGTCCTCCATATCAGACTTTCTTGAGCAGCTCCTTGATGTACTGTTGTTGGCTAATGCACGTACCCTTGACAGACTATTTGACTTGAAGACCCAAGAGGAAGTTCAGGTCCCCCATCATGCTCATCTCGAACTCACTGCCCATGAGCGTTGCAAATTCTTTACACAGTGAATCAGCAGTGGCACCAAAAATGATATCATCCACATACACCTGGACAATGAGCAGATTCCTTCCTCTTTTCCTTAGGAACAAGGTGTTGTCTATCTTCCCTCTAGTAAAGCCGTTGTCAAGTAGAAGCTTAGACAATCTTTCATACCAAGCTCGAAGGGCTTGTTTCAATCCATACAGTGCCTTGTCCAATTTGAAAACGTATTCAGGGTGTATATGACTTTCAAATCCAGGAGGTTGCTTGACATAGACCTCTTCTTTGAGATAGCCATTTTAAGAAGGCACTTTTTACATCCATTTGGAACAAGGTGAATTCCATATGCGATACAAAGGCAATGAGAATTTGAATGGATTCCATGCGTGCAACTGGTGCGAATGTCTCGTCATAATCAATCCCTTCTTCTTGATTGTAGCCTTGAACCACCAACCTTGCTTTGTTTCGAGTCGTTTTTCCATTTTCATCCATCTTGTTCCTGAACACCCACCTGGTTCCTATTATGGTCGATGAACCAAGTGTCAAACTTTATTTCTTTCAAACTGATGAAGCTCCTCCTGCATGGCCAAGATCCAGTCATTAGGTTGGTGACTGTGCATATTTTTGACAAGAATTCAACCTTGTTTCCTTTGTCACAAATATGAGACACACTCAATAGACTGTTATTTGAGTCCATCCAGATAGTAGACATTTTCTATTGAATGTTCCAATTACCTCCCAACATTTCCAACACCAAGGATGTATCCTTTCTTTCCATTTCCACAGGACACATCCCCTCCCTGCAGGGCCTTCAATGAGAGAAAATCTGAAGTGTTTCCAGTCATGTGTTTCAAGCATCCACTGTCCATGATTCATTGTAGTCTGCTTTCTCTCACTGAACCCTGCACATTTGAGTTAATGATTAAATTTAGGAACCCAAACGAGTTTGGGTCCCTTGTAATTTGGGAAAGGGTGAATAAGGATTGCTTTAGCCCAAGCTGGCAGGAGTTTGCGTTTCCTGCTGGGACCAGGTCCCTGCTCAGGTTTACTTTTGATCACAAACGCTTTATTTTTTAGGACAGATTGATCTCTAGCTGGACAACTTCCTTTAAAGTGTCCATTGTTCCCACAGTGGGTACACAGCCAGTTATCAGGAACAGTGACATATTTGCTGTGAGGATTATAAGGTGTTTTTTCCTTTTGAAATCCAATTCCCTGCCTTTTTCCATTCTGATTGAAATACATGGTAGTCACAGCATCAGAAGACCAAGTCCAGTTCAGGGATTTTTTCAGATCCACCCTTACTTTGCCTAGTTCAACATTGAGTTCTTTGTTTTTCTCTAATTCGCTGCACAGTTTAGTTTTTGCTTCATTCAAATCCTTCTCCATCTTTAGATATTTTTCACAGGCTACTTCCTTCCCTTTATCTACATTAAGTGTGCCTGGTTCTAGTTTGCTCTTCCCTATTGTCTCTTCTAGATGACAGACTTTATTCTGAAGTTCATTTCTCTCCCTTTCCACAGTTCCTATTCTTCCATTCATCCTACTGCTATCACTCATTAGTTCTTCATTTTTCACTCTTAAGTCATCTATTACTTTTAGTAAGTCGTCCTTGGCTTGTTCTATTTCTCCTAGCTCAGTGGTCAGAAGTTCCTTATCCTCATTTAAGGCATAATATGCGTCAATGAGAACATTAGATAATGATAATAATTTTTTGGGAGAGTAGGACTTCAGATTTCTCTGAACGTCCCTGAAATTTACCTCATATGCGTCATCTTCTTCTTCTCCATCTGTGTGCCATGAGAGCGAACAGTGAGTCGTAGTCATTTGCCTTGTTGTCAACCACCACCATTGAACTATTTTCAGCTTCAGGTTCCTCGTCCGATTCACTGGATGAGTCCCCCCAGGCAGCAAGAGCTTGCCTTACAACATTGTCAGCTGTACTTTTTCTGCTGAATCTGTTGTCAGGAACCTGGTTCCTCCTTGCACCTTTGTCAGCGTTGTACTTATAGTTGTCTTGTTTCAAGAGTGGGCAGTCCTTTATGAAGTGACCAGGCTTTCCACACTTGTAACACAAATCAAGGTTCCTGGGCCTGCTTGCACTGCCTCTATTTGGTATTCCACCATTTCGTCGAACCATTTTATGAAATCTCTTGGTGAGATAAGCCATGTCGTGCGCTTCCTCACTTGACTCCTGCTTTTCAGCCTGAAGTACCAGGTTCTTCTCCTTTTTGGGTTCCCTTCTTTCGCTGTCCTTTTTCTTCTTCATTTCGTAAGTCCTTAGATTTCCGATTAACTCATCCATAGTGAGAGTTTGCAGATCCTTGGCCTCCGTAATGGCATTGACCTTGCTTTCCCATGAGCTGGGCAGAACGCTCAAAAATTTTCGCACCAGTTTATTCCTGGGAATGATCTCTCCTAGAGAGTGTAACTCATTGATGTTGAAAGTGAACCTAGTGTTCAAGTCTTGTATGTTTTCTTCTTCCTTCATCTTGAACAACTCATACTCGGTGGTGAGCATGTCTATCTTAGATTGCTTTACTTGCATTGTTCCTTCATGGGCTGTTTGCAGGGCTTGCCAGATTTCTTTCGCAGTTTGACAAGCAGAGATTCTATTGTATTCATCCGGCCCTATTCCACATACTAGAATTTTCTTAGCACGATAGTTCTTTTCCACAGCTTTTCTATCGGCCTCATTGTAGTCTAGTCTTGTTTTAGGCACAAGCAGTCCAACCTCTCCTACCTTGTGCATGGGAACGTGAGGTCCATCACAGATGATGTCCCATAGCTCTGAGTCTTCAGCCATGATGAAGTCGTGCATGCGAGTCTTCCACCATCCATAGTATTGCCCGTTGAACCTATGAGGTCGATATGTAGATTGTCCTTCCTCAAAGTTTGATGGAGCAGCCATTACAGATCCTTTATTGGTGTTAACCGTTTAGAAAGAACCTGCTCTGATACCAATTGTTAGTTTGTAGGGGTCCACCAAACAGTAGAAGTACCAGGTCCTCTACCAGTTTTCACAGAGTTATGAGCTAGACGAAGTGCACAAGGAGACATCGGATTTTTACGTGGAAAAATACCACTCAAGGGGACAAAAAAAACCACGACCTACACTTGTAGGATTTCAACTTCACTAACTTGTAATCTATACTATTACAAGCCACTTTGAAAGGCAACCTTACAAAGACTTTGACACACTAACTTGTAAGCACTATTACAAGCCACTTTGAAACTCTCTAGTTACAAAGACTTTGACTCATGACTACCTTTAGTCACAGTGAGATCAAGAGAATAAAGAATGAAAAAGATTCCTACTTAGTTGCTTCTACAAAAGCTAGTAGGATACAATGAAAAACAAAATACAAGATTACAACTCAACTAAGGACATTATCAATTCTTGATGAGCACGTTTGTAGACCTTAGTGGAGTTGTCTTCTTGCTCTTGAAGCTCTTTAGTCTTTAATGCTTGAGAGCAGTTAATGCTTGAGTATTTCTTTTTGTCAAAAGCTTGAGTTGCAAATGTTGTTGTTCATCCTTTTGATATTATCAAGCCTTGCATTTTCCAAGAAGGATGTCCAATATCTTTGAGGTAAAGAGCCTCAACCATCAGAAAATGACTGTTGTACTGTTGCTATACTGTAGCGTGAACAGTGCAGCAGTTCCCTAAGTTGTCACATCTTCCATCGCTGTCCCATCTCTCGATCCTGCTGCTGGGGTGTGCTAAGGGATCAGGTCCCTCAACTGGTTTTTCTTTATCGCATCTTTGCATGAGCCGACGTTCACATGAGCTGAAGTTTCAAGACGCATGGATGACTTTGTGATGCTGCTAGTTTACTATTGACCTGGTTCTTTACAAGGAAAGTTTGTTATATCATCAAAACAAACTACAACTCATCAATTTCCCCCTTTTTGATGATGATAAACTTTTTACAACTTGAAAGCTTAGAACAACACAACATATAAGCAAACGAAGCTTCAAGAGCAAGAAGACAACTCCATTAAGGTCTACAAACGTGCTCATCAGGTATTGATAATGTCCAATATCTTTGAGGTAAAGAGCCTCAACCATCAGAAAATGACTGATGTACTGTAGCATGAACAGTGCAGCAATTACCTAAGTTGTCACATCTTCCATCGCTGTCCCATCTCTCGATCCTGCTGCTGGGGTGTGCTAAGGGATCAGGTCCCTCAGCTGGTTTTTCTTTATCGCATCTTTGCATGAGCCGACGTTCACATGAGCTGATGTTTCAAGACGCATGGATGACTTTGTGATGCTGCTAGTTTAATATTGACCTGGTTCTTTACAAGGAAAGTTTGTTATATCATCAAAACAAACTACAACTCATCACTCAGTAAAACTCTCAGTAAAATCAGTTTGGAAAATAAAGTGAATCATAGTCAAAAACTCAGTAAAATCATCATAACACTGCCCCTCGGGCCATAATAATCTCTCATAACATTTCCATCAGCACCTCACCATCACTCAGTATCAGCCCAGCAGGCAACCTCACAGTCACTCAGTATCAACCTAGCAGGAAACCTCACAGCCACTCAGTATCAGCCCCGCGGGCATCACTCACACTCAATAGGTACCTGCGCTCACTAGGGGTGTGTACAGACTCCGGAGGGGCTCCTACAGCCCAAGTGCTATAACAAGCCACATCATGGCATAAACCACTCACAATCGGGCCACAAATATACCGGGTTCTCGACCCAAAAACAGTGTTATAATATCAAAATACTCTGAGTGTCAAAACAATTATCAAGAAAAGGCTGAGTGAAAATCATAATATATCAAGTGAGGAAATAGTAGAATCAGCTCCCAAGGAGTAAACAGATCGGCACTAAGCCCCAAACATGGCTTACAACCCAAATCATATCAAAATATATCAATACTATTAAGCATAGGCTTAAAAATCGGTTTCGCAACTCAATAGTTGCCTAAATAGGGAATATTTTCCAAAGTTCCAATCTTTGCATTCCAAAATCCGTGAAAGGATGCAAGGTCCGGGGTTTCATACCCTCAGGACAGGATTTAAAGACATTACTTACCTCAAACTAGCCCGAAAAGCTACTCTGCAACCCGCTTGCCTCTCGAATCAACTTCCGAGCGCTCCAAATCTATAAAGATCAGACCTTTATCATCAAATTATGCTTAAGGAATGAATTCCAATTGAAAAATACCAATTTTAGCTCAAAACCCGAAATTAGCCAAAACTCGACAAATTTTATACCAAAATGTTCTTCATCATCTCACGAGTCCGTACATATAAAGAACGCTAAAATCGGAGTTCGTTTGACCCCTCAAAACGATCCCTAAAGGTCTCACAATCTCAAGCCCTAACCCCATCTTTTTCTACTGATTTTCATGAATTAAACACTGATATTAAGGTCTTTAACCACCTACAATCGAGTTTTAGGGTCCAAAATACTTACCTCTATGAAGAACACTGATTTTTTTCCTCTCTTTAAAATCGCCTCTAAGCTCTTTTCCCGTTCAAAAATGGTGTTAAAAGGTCTAATGATCGCGGAGGGTTTAATTATATTCTGCCCAGATTTTTAATAAAATACCCTGTGCGTTCGCACGCTCCCAGGCGCATTCGCACAGGGTCTTCTCCACTCTCTCGCGCGATCGCAGCACTGTGCACATGTGATGACCCAAAAGGTCATCCCGTGTAATTTTAACTAAATCTGTGTTTTGAGGCCCTGAAAGCCTCCGTTTATCTCACATCGATGTGCGTGCACAGCCCGGGCGCGTAGCCGGGAAGCCTTTATGTGGAAAATTGATAAAATGTTGAATTTATGATAATTATTTGAATAAAGTTGATTTTGGTCAATATTTTTTGTAAACAGACTCGGACCCGTGATTTGATTGTCTCGGAGGGTCCATAGGAAAATATGGGACTTGGGCGTATGCCCAGAATCGAATTCCGAGGTCCCAAGTCCGAGAAATGAATTTTTAAAGAAAATTGTTTTTTGAAAAATATAAAGGTTTTTGAAAATGAGAATTGATGTGAAACCTATGTTATCGGGCCCGTACTATGGTTCCGGAGCCTGGAACAGGTTCAACATGTTTATTATGTGCTACCTGTGAAATTTGGTAAGGAACGGACTCAGTTTGAGGCAATTCGGACTAAAAATGGAGAATTTGAAAGTTATGAAGTTTTGAGGATTTTTTTTTGGATAGATTTTGAGGTTTAATTCGTGGTCTTTGATGTTAATTTGGTGATTTTATTGCTCGAACAAGTCCGTAGGATATTTTTGAGGTTGTGTGTACTTTTGGTTTTGAGCCTCGAGGGTTTGGGTGAGTTTCGGGTAGGCGTCGGAGTGCAAAACTTAGGAACATTTTTGGTGTAAAATGATTTTTCTGGTGTATGGTGGTTTACTCTATGCGATCGCATAGGTATAGTCGGGATCGCATAGCCTTGTGGAGGGGGAGGGGTCAGTTACACTGTGCGATCGTGTAAGTAGGCCTGCGACCGCACAAGTGTGTAGGAGAGCTGGGGGGCTGGGTAATTACCCTGTGCGATCGCACGTGTCTGTCCGCGATCGCATAGGGTGGGGGTCCATAACCCAGTGTGATCGCACCTTCTCATCCGCGACCACACAGCTTAGCCCAGTTCCACTATGCGATCGCACCCTTAGCCCCGCGATCGCATAGTACAAAATCGCCCAGTTATTTTTAAGTACCCAAAACAGAACCCGTTATGGGATTTACCCCATATTTCTCAAACTTCATCTTCCCCAACCCTCTTAGGCGATTTTGGAGCAATTCTTCCACCATAACCTCCTAGGTAAGTGATCTTTAACTTGTTTCTTTCAATTTTTCTTAAACACCCACTAGATTTTAGGCCTAAACACATGAAATTAAAGGTAAAAATTGGGATATTGGGTAGAGTTAGGGATTTTCAAATTTTTGGGAATTCAACCTCGTTTTGGGGTCGGATTTCAAAACAAATTGTATATTCGGGCTCGTGGGGGAATGGGTGATCGGGTTTTTGTCCGAACCTCGTGTTTTGACCAAGCGGGCCCGGGGTCGAATTTTGGAAATTTTGGAAGAATGTTGGAAAATCTATAATTAGGCTTTGGAATTGAATTGTTGAATAATTATTGATATTATTGAGTCGATTATGTATAGATACGATTGTTTCGGAGTCGGATTCGAGAGGAAAAGCGGTGTTAGAGGCTTGATTTACATTCTTGGAGCCGAGGTAAGTGTTTGGCCTAACCTTAGCTTGAGAAAATAGGTATAGAGTCTTATTTGCTATGTGTTAATCCATGTCCAACGTATAGGTGAGGTTATGGGTACCTATATGTTGTGGTCAAGCATGCCCGTGAGTCGAATTTGATAATATTCATTGTGTTCTTTGATATTCTTTGTGTTACGGACTTCTTATCATTCTGGAAGTGATATATTGAAAGTAATTAAAGATGTGTAAAGTTATTTTATTATTCGTTCGTTTGAGGATTATATTGTTGAATTATACCTCTGAGTGAGGTTGGTTATAGCTGAGTCCCTTGCCAGGACAATAGAATCTTTGTTGAATATTTCTGTGTATTTGAGGTTTCCTATTGTTGTATTTTCCT
>ML266932.1:8002-33697 GCA_005239495.1 Nicotiana undulata | reverse complement strand
TCGCATATCAAAACCCTAGGTCCCAGAGGTTCATCGCATTTGAGATATGCGGTCCGCATTAGTGATGTGTGATCGCATTCGTGTGTCGCATTTACAATGTAGCTTCAGGCGTCAGATGGTGATGTGACTCAAATGCGAACCGCATTTGAGATATGCGATTGCATATTCGACCGCATTTCACTCATTAAACTTGACTCAACTTTCTGTTGCGGTATGCGATCTCTGGGCTCGAAATGCGATTCGCATGTTGCATATGCGATCGCATTCGGCCATTGCTCCCCTAGACATAGCTATAAATAATTAGTTGAGTTATCATTGTAAAGGACACGAATTTTCTGGCAAACTTACACTACATTCTATACAAAGCTTAATACAATCTTACTTTGCCGCTTCTTGATTTCACTGTTGTTGTGCCCGAAAACCTTATTCCCGGAGCTGTCACTTTTGCTTTTTCGTCTACATTTTAAGGTCAAGTATTGCATAATTCATCGATTATCTTATTAACTAAGGATCAAATTAGTTCACTTGTATAGAAATCAAGTATAAATTCAACTGTACCATTTTACATGCAAAAAAGATTATTAATATCAGTTATCCAATAATTATCAGAAAAATAAAGAGTTAATACTCTAAAGTCCCCCTAAACTATTTGTCAGTTTCCTATTCAAACTATTTGATGTCCTCAAAACCCGCCTAAACTCTATTGCGCTTCATTTTAAAACTCCCTTATTGCATTCTTAGAGGTGCGTCTAGTACACACTCCTAATTATCTAAAAACATGTTATGTGAAACTATATGTGGCCATTTAACTCAGCCTAAAACCCTCTAAACTATCATTGTTTGTCAGGTATCTACTTAAACTATATGGTATCCCAAAAATCCCCCTGAAATATAATTCCCTATATATTAAAATCCCATGTTAAATTCTTAGAGGTGCGTCTGTCTAGCTATATTAACTTATGGGATGTACTAAGCTTTTTATGTAGTTTACTCATGATGTACTCTCGAATGACTAATTAATTCTAGGAGTTTTTGCCATAATAGAATCTAATATAATATGTTAATTTTAGGTTTAATTGTAATTACGCTTTATGCTAGAATCATATTGAATAAGTCCTTATTAACATTCACTTTGTAGCACAATAAAAAACCAAATCAAGCATATAATGGTGCATTTCTTAGAAATCATCTCATATTACGTGAACAAGATTACACAAAACATAATTTCACAAACAAAAAATCAATCGGCCAACAATTATATTCTCTAATTCTAATTTACATAAATAAGGTTAAAGAGATTCAACTTTATTCTCCATAAGGTTGGGTTTAATAAGAAAATTAAAATGGGATTTTTTTCAACAATATGTGTAATTCATAAAGGAAATAAGGAGAATATTTTATAAAGAAATAACTTTGAAAGAGGGTTAGGCTAATTAGCCATTACATTATGTCAGGTGGTATATTCTGATGACTCTTTTCAGCCGTCGCGTGTTTCCAAGCGAGTTATTACATATATTATGTCAGGTAAGCAACGAGAGGATTTAAATATGAATGATAATATAATTCATGGGGAATTTGGGGACAACAAATAATTTATGTAGGAAGCAAACAAAATCAGTTTAAAGAGGTTTTAAGGTGTTAAAAAAAAAAAAAATCCAATAGTTGTGTGTATCCCACCGTTTTTCTCCGATACTTTCGAAGTTCTACATGTATGTAGTGTATATACATTAACAAACTTCACAAGAATAGGAATTCTGAGCTATAATTTCATTATGTACATAGGTGGAGGAATGTTTTAATACCGTCTTAAAATAGATCTGTTAAGTAACCAGCATAAATAATCAACAATACATTTCTTGGTGGAAAAAAAAGAGACAGGCAATTTATCCATGTTTAATGGTATAATAAGTGAAAGTCCTTGGTACGACCAAGGGTATTTTCGTAATCGCACATGTTAAAAGCAACCAGACGTGTTCAAATGCAAATACACCACGTGGTACATGCCATTGCCCATTTGCCATTTTGGGTTCTTCTTTCTAATGTCAGATTGTTTTGAAGGCTAATTTCATTTCTCCAATTTTTATCTTTCTAACGGTTCTTCTTGCTCCGATCTCTCGAATGGGTTATCTTTTGGTAAGGCCTTATTCTTCTCTTTAATTCCAATAAGCTATTCTTTTTTTGCAATTTTTTGGGTTTCTCTACGTAGTTGAAATTTGAAACTTAGAATATGATTGGTTTGAACCCATATGGGTCTGATTACAAGAACCGTCTTTCCTCTTCCACTCCCAAAAGTCTTGCTAGCATTGTGGATTTTGTAAATTTTCTCCTTTTCTTTTTTTTAGTTCCATCAGCTTTTCTCCTCTTTTGCTCTCTGTTTGGTTGATTTGAGAATAAATGCTAAGTTTAGATTATTACGTTTTTGCATGTTTTGGGTAATGGTAAATTAGCTTACGGTTTGTTATTCTTTTGAATTTCTGTTTCTCTTTTGGATTTTCACTTTTGGTTGATCTGGGATGGCTAAATTTTGTCCTTAAATATTTTTTGTTTTGCGTGCTTTAGTTTATAGTGGATGTTAAATAATTCAATTTTGTCCTCATATATTTTTTAAATAATATGTATACTTTAAAAATATTATTTTACATTATTATTTAATTTACAAAATTTACACAAGCACTTCTTATAATTTTCCATAATATTTTTTAAATTAATTTTCTCGAATTAATTTACATAAAAATTAAGTAATTATCCTTTTAAATTATTTGTGATAACTTAATCACTTAAAATTATTGTTTGCACCCCTAATTCATTTTTTGAAATATTTTTTATTTTTATATAATTACAATTATATTTTTTTAGGCTATTTGCATAAATTTGCAATAGTAGCCTATGTTTTGCATTCTTGTTAGGATTGACATTTCATTTAGGGTCAAAATGTTTTTTTACATTTTAATAGTCTTCTATCATTTTTAAAGTATTAATTTGTATAAGTAGTATTTTTATATATTTATTTAGCTATTTTATTAAATTATTTCCCTTTTAATTTCTATTTAAAAGAGCTGGCCCAATTTTGTGTTATTTTTAGACCAGACAAACCCAAAATCTCAAGCCCAATCCTAGGAGACCCTGCAAAGTCCAAAACCGATACAAACCCCCTTAAGCCACAATCGTTGATAAAAAATGATCAACAGCTCACAACCTTCTGTTGATACCCAATTTTTTACCATATTATTTAAAAATAAATATATACTTTCAAAATAATGCATTAACATCAATTAATATTTTTTCATAATATTCTATGATTTTAAAAGATTTTTAATTAATTTATTTCATCATTTATTGTCTAAATAATTACTAATTGCATCACAAATAATTTTATAATAATTTTATTGCTTAATTCTATCATTTTATATATTTATTAAGCTTTAATTATTTTATGCATAATCATATTTACATCTTTAGGTTATAATTGCCCTTTCAATTATTTTTTCGAACCTTAGCCCAATAACCACCCAAACCCAATTATTCTAACCCTGATCCATACCCCAAGCCCTTTCGTATTGCTTGATGGAATCTCAAGGGATTAAAACCAGATTTGATTCAAAATCCCTCATTTCCTCGATTAATCCGTCTGTGTTCACTCCTATGTTTGTGAGTACTAATATCTTTGTGTTTATGGCTTCAAATCTCTAGTTCAAACCAGATTTTTTCACCTCTGTTTATTTTTTACATAACCTAACTATTTCTGGAGAAATCGAGTCAAATCCCTTTAGATCTGAAGCGGTTTGAGTTTGTTTGTTACTTTTCCTTTAAGATTCTTTTATTTTTTGAATATTGTCAATCGATTTCATTTTTTCCTAGAGCTAGGGTTTTGTTCTAAGATATTTCTGCAAAAATATTTTAAAACATTTAAGTGTTTAACTAAGATTTTCTTTCTTTAATTTTTCAACTGATTTTCTTCCTTTACTTTTTTGACTGGTTTTCATCTTTATGTCTTTATGCCATAGGATTTCCAATTATTCAACTGTTTGCTATAATGTTTGCACATTTACTTTGGCTATCAATTAAAATGATAAACTGATTTACTTACCTAATTAGGGTTCGAAATTGTACTTTCCTTTTAAAACTAATATCTCATTAACATATTTTTTTACCTATTCTTTCCTTATGTGTGATGTATAATTGGCACTACTTTCCTTAATTCTCTTGCTAGCCTGATTCATGTACTTTGATTACTAGAACCAACCTATAAGTGATCTCTGGACTTACTGCTTACCTTATTTAACCTCAATATTATCTGCTGATTTATTCCATGTGAGATTCTTCTAAATTTAAGTGATACTTACGTGATTCTGCCTATTAATTGATTCATGTCAGTCCTAATTGATTGATTAACTGATTTCTTTGCCTTATTTGTGTGCCATTGATTCTCCTACCTTATTTGGTTTTACTCTACTGTATGCTATAAAACCCTTTCACTATTCTGATTTTTAAACACACTAAGCTCACGCTTACAGACTTACTCTCACACTTACACACTCTTACAATTTCTTCACTTTACAACCTAAAAAGCTCTATGTTTTTTCTCAAAGAACTTAAGTACTCTCTTTGTGATACTACTCTGATTGCTGCACTATTTAGCCGGCTGGAAGTCAAGGCTAAACTCTTTGGGTTCCTAATTGCCCTCACATTCATGTTTACTTTCTTCCTAAATTGTATGCCTTAACTCATGTTATCTTGTTCTATTCTATATGTTATGTGATTAGTTTATTTCTAACCTAAACATGTTTCGGTTTGAAACATGATCCCTGTCTATTTCTTTCTCAGCTGCTATGTCTTATTTCTTGTTATCTTGTTATGTTCCATATGCTTATATGATTAGTTCATTTCAGCCCCAACATGCTTCTGTGTGGTCTATGATTTTTGTTTACTTCTGCCTCAACTGGCATGCTTTAGGTTCTGTTATCCTATTTCTGTTCTATGTTTTTTTTTTTATTTCCAACCTCAGCATGTTTCTGTTTAATACATGCCTATAGGATCCCACTTAGTGATAATTGCTAAACTAGGTCATATTCGATAATGTGAAACTCTGTATAATCAGTTGTATGCTTTGCAAGCATGTGTAGCCAATTCCGCTGTTAATTCAAGTGTCATTGCTCTTTGTGAATCACTTTATATACTGGTATGAGTATTTAGTTTGAATGAATACTAATCTTTTTAGACTATGTGCTCTGTTTGTTTCTTGGCCCAATTCTGTTTGCAATCATGTGGTTTGAACCTATTTGCTTATGAAAACTAAACTGTTTTCCAAATTGTCTCCCTTACCCCCTATGTACTGGTTTTCAATCTTCCACTCTTAGTTATCTAGGTTCCTACCACCTCCAATGTGAGCACTGCCTAGGGTCCTTGAGACTCCTCCGAACTCTGACACATTAGAGTTGGTCTTCCAATTTATTACAAATTATTGTTGTTCTGAATAAGGTTCTGGTGTGAGCATTGCCCGGGGTCCCTGAGGCCCTTGAGAACTTTGACGCACCATAAGCCCAATTTTGTGTATCATGGGTGGACCACCTGTATACTTCAGAATTGCTTGGCTTGAAGGCCTGGTTTCTAGGTTGATATTGGGCCTCCTAAGGCTCCCTATAGTGTAATGGATAATATTATGTAATTTATTCATTATTGGGCTGTTATAATGTAATAATCTCTGTAATAAACAAATATGGGGTTATTTAGTAAAAGCGGGTGGGTGGGGGGGGGTGATTTTTATATATCTTTGTTCAAACTTGGGTTGAAATCCTACCTATAGGTTATTGTTTCGATTTATTATGTGAATGCTACTAGAGATCCTGCCTATAGGATATTTTCTAACTGTTTGTGACTCTGAATTTTCATACTTTTGGCATACTAGAAATCATGCCCTAGGTTTCTGTCAACTCTGCATTAGAATCCATGTTCATAGGATCTCCACATATCTCCAATCTTAATGTGCATTAGCGATCATGCGAATAGGATCTTATTTGTGTAACTTAATAAACATGCCTGAAAATTTGTTTAAAGTTTTTGCCCACATAGACAACATGTCTATAGGAGATATAAAAAGCAATTTCTTCAACTTAGATACCATGCCTATAGGAAATATAAAAAGAAGTTTTCTTCAACTTAGATTTCATGCCTATAGGATATATAAAAATCAGTTTTCTTCAATTTAGATACCATGTCTATCGAAAATAAACTAATCAGTTTCAACACTTAGAAATCATGTTTGTAGGGGTAAATTAATTTTGCAAAAGTAGAAAGCATGCCTATTGGCTCTAAAAAGATAAAAATATGTCTTTTTGAGTAATTCCCCTAGAAATCTTGTGGTAGGTCTTTAATCATCTTGTAGATATCATGCCTATAAGATTTTTGTTAATCAGTTTTGGTTATCACTTATGCAAACCTGTAGGTTTATTAAGAATTCTGGGCCTAAAAATTGTGATCTCGTGCTGCTTGAAATGTGCCCAGATTCATAACATAATAAACTAGTAGGTCCCAATGCTCGTTTTAATAAGCTGCTTTCTTGTATTCTTTTCTGATCATCTAGATATCCTGCCTATAGGATCCTAAATCAATAATGTTTTCTATTGCAATTGCGTGCACGTGTTGCCTATTTCTGGAGGTTAATATGAGCCCTTATTTGTTCCTTACATGATAGTCCTATCTGATTTTTGTCTGTCACCTAGCTTTTTCCCATTGTAAGCAACATATGTCAGTCTAGAACTACCTTAAATAGAGGTCCTAAACACCTCCAGGACCATAGATAAGGGACGTGTAGTGCACGCATAAGGCACGAGTTAGAAACTATTAGAACGCTTAGGTAAATAACTGAAAGATAGTAATTTGGTAGTAAAGGAGACGATGATCTGTGCGCTAATACTATGTGTAGTACCCCAACTTGGGGAAAGTTACCAAGTATTGCACGAAAATGATCTTATAGGCCAAAAAGCCTAGGACCCCTTTTAATCTTGCTTAAAGTAATGTATAGTATCCAAATTTCTTTAGTTGCCTTTAAGACTAATTCGCTTAATTAAGTTTGGCCGGGACCCATATTTGTGGACCTCAAGGGGTGCCTAACACCTTTCCCTCAAGGTAATTTCGAGCCCTTACCTGATCTCTGGTGATGCAAACTAGTTTTGTGAGTTATTTGCTCTAGGTGCCCTAACGCACCATAATTTGTTAGGTGGCAACTCTTCAAACCTCATATCCCATCCCAAAAGGAAGGAAGTTGTCTGAGAAATCTCGAAACCCGATTTCGCGAGGAAAAGGGGGCGCGACAGAATGGCGACTCTGCTGGGGATAATTATGCTCTTACCATAATGAACTTGGTTCTTTGTGAATTAGTCTTTAAGAACGCTTCAATTATGTTAATACGTGCACACCCTTTTCCTTTCCCCTTTATGTGAATTTAATTGCTTATTTTCCAAGCATTTATGATTTCCTTCACTACAGGAATTGACTTGTCTCCTTGTTTTCTTTCTTAAACGTCTTTTCAATTATTAAATACCGCATTTTCATTTTTAACGTGCAAATACGTGACAACGTGCTATTTACTATTTCATAAATCATGTTCAACATCATATTCCACTCGTGCGTAATCAATACCATAGCAACGCTTGATGAGTGTTTGCGCTCTTCCTATATATCACCCTTTGAATTCGGAAAGGCTTATTTGCGGTAAAACTAGTCGATCAGCGTTGCCGTCGACGGTTCCGTGCCTTTCCCCCTCAAGTTGTCCGCTTGAGGGTACATGTCTAGACTTCTATAGAAACCTTACTCTGATTAGTTGTACATGCATCATGGTCAAACCTAGCCAGGGTTAATATGTTGTCCACATAATAACCCTTTATGACAAGCCTTGTCCAAAGTCCACCGAAGTTTCAATAATCCCAACGGATGCAACCACGATCTGTGCATTAATTTGGAGAAATAAGTGCCAATATGCTAATCACCGACGTATAAATAGTCGAATCAGGAGGGGGAGAGGGCTTAACCTATTTGTTTTGATGAAAATGAGGCACGAAGTCCCCAGGTTCGGCATGGTACGTAGCATACCACCATTGTTGCTAGATTGGTGGGAAGATCTTTCATCAAATGACAAAAAGCATATGAAGAAGGTCTTGGATAATTTTCCTTCTCTATTGGATATTCAACCAAATAATATGTTGATCGAAGTTGCCACAATGTTCTGGGACAGTGAAAGATCCGTGTTTTGCTTTGGAAACATAGAAATGACCCAACTCTTGGAAGAGATAGAGGGATTCACTGGACTACCTTGGGACAGTCCCGATTTATTTGTGCCAGAAAAGCGTACCGTCCGGGGATTTTAGAAAATGATGGGTTTGAAAAAGAACGACGATTTGGAGTGCTTGAAGAAGTCCTACATACCCTTTGACTACCTCTATGAACTATATGGTCATAGCAAATCCTACCGTATCTTCCATGATGAATTCTCTATCACTTCCTTGGGTCATATTCACCAATGGGTTTTTGTGTTCATCGTCTGCTTCTTGGGTATGATAGTGATCCCAATGCAAGTAGACAGAATTCACACCAGACTGTCTATGGTAGCCATTACCTTAATGGAGGGAATTGAGGGGCAAACATATACCATTGTCCCTATGATCCTAGTTGACATATATCGGGCTTTGGATCGCTGCCAAAAGGGGTTAAAAACACTTTTAGGGTTGTAATCTGCTACTACAGGTTTGGTTATTGGAGCATCTCCAGAGAGGTCAATACCATCAAGAGTTTCCACGAAGGCTGTGGAATGATCATATAACTTTCCATCACCTTAAGAGAATGACCTATATCCCGGATATGTTTGCTCAACCAGAGAGTGCTACAGAATGGGTGCAGTTTTTTGATAATTTGACTGAGGATCAGGTCCAATGGATGTTTGAATGTTCCCCACTGACGAGTTCATCATCAGATCTAGGGACGCTCTACACTTGGTGTTAATGGGGTTAAGATGCATATACCCTTATGTTCCCATCAGGGTTATGAGACAGGCAGGCAGTAAGCAGATCATACCGCGGGTTGCTAAAATGAGTCATTACCGGGCAGATTTTAAGGATGACGACATCCCATACAAGTGTAAAGCTCAGCATATGTGGCCTCAAAGATTATTGTAGAAAAGGACACCATCGAGCCATACAGGTATCATGCAGGGCATATACGCTTTTACCTATCATGGTTGGAATACATCATAGCAGGGATAGCCGAGCAAGGAATCAGTCGAGGAAATAGGTTCATAAATGAAGCTGCTGAAGCCCAAGTGAAATACAACAAATTGCGTACAAAGATTCATGAGTCCGAAGTCGAGCATCTGGAGATACACGAGACAAATATGAAACTAATCAATGAATGTAGGGAATTGGCTATCAAGTCTAATGAAAGGCTGGAATATCTAGAGCAGGGTTTGATGGAGATGGAGGAGAATACAAGGAAGAGAGTCGCCGACTGCCAGAATGCTGAGGGAAGCGAATGAGGGCATCTAGAAAGGGTATACCTGTTGTTGAGCATGATCGAACTGAGGAACCTAATCGATGGAGCTAGGAAGATCAAGCCTGGGGAAGGTCCTTCTAGGACCAAGTGCAATAGATTTATTTTCTTTATCAAATTTAATAAGGCCAAGTGCCATTAGCGACTTATCATATCATATCTTAGTGTTGTTTTAGATTCATCTATTTTTACATTAATGAAATGAGGCAATTATTCGCACTAAAATTCTCCGAATCAACTTGTCGCTAGGCCTACCTCAGGCACAACGAGGCTCCCAAATTAGGACGCGAATTTACATTTCCGCAATTTGTGTTTAAATACTGCAAATACTCTTTTTAGAATTCTCACTGACTTGGCTACCTTTTGTTTTTCTTTCTTTTTGATTATTCATATTCCCCAAGGTTGGTTCACACATACTGGCATCATCAGCTTACCCTACTAGATCTAGAGGCCCTCCACCTTCTCCTCATCCAAGTATACCAAAAGGCAAAGAAAAAGCAAAGATGGATGACATGAACGACATCAGAAAAGACAACACTGAACATGTTGAGAATGCAAAAACTTCCGATGGTCGGGGTACTCAGGCCCCAAATGATGTGGTTTTGCGACTTGAGAAGAAAATACTTGAACTTCAGGGTGAGCTTCAGCAGGTCCGTAACTTGGCAAATCTCTCCCTCACACTAAATGTCCCAAGCGTCAATCACCCAAATACCCAGAACCCTATACTAGACGCTCGCAGAATCCTCCTGCACCTCACCAGTATACAACCCCGCCTCAAAAGCAACATCTCCCTCCTCAATACCCGCAAACCACCTATCACACCCCTCAGAACACTCCACAACCTATCCCCGAACTCAAAAACTCAACCAACGACCATCATTATACACAAACTCCTGTCATTCACCAGAATAATCTTATATACGTGGAAACCTTACCTCACTCCACTCAACCAATCTCCTATACACCAGGATCCGCCGAGAAGGACCTGCTCATCAAAAACATGGCTGATGAGCTTAAGAAGCTAACAAGCCGAATTCAGGGTGTTGAAGTAGGTAAAGGGATTGAAGGTCTGAATTACATGGATTTGTGCATACAGTCGGATTTTGAACTGCCAGAGGGTTACAAATCTCCCAAGTTCGAAATGTTTGATGGAATGGGTGACCCTAAGGTTCATCTAAGAACTTATTGTGACAAGCTCGTAGGGGGCGAAAAAGACGAAAGGATTTGCATGAAGTTGTTCATGAAAAGCCTTACTGGAGATGCCCTGTCTTGGTACATAAGCCTGAATCCCAAGAAATGGGCTAATTGGGTGAGCATGGCGTCTGATTTCATGGACATGTTCAGATTCAATATAGAGAATGCACCGGATGTTTTCCATATCCAGAACTTAAAGAAGAAGCCAACCAAGACTTTATGTGAGTATGCTAGTCGGTGAAGGTCAGAAGCAACAAAGGTCAGGTCAGTATTATATGAGGAACATATGACCAAATTTTTGTCAGAGCACAAGATCCGCAATATTATGAAAGGCTAATGGTTATTGAGAATCATAAGTTCTCTGATATCATCAAGCTCAGAGAAAGGATCGAGGAGCGCATTAAAATCGGGATGGTGACGAATTTTGAGGCACTACAGGTCAGGAACAAAGCATTGCAAATAGGCGACATATCGAAAAAGAAAGAAGTGGGAACAGTAATGGTGGCCCAAGGCCCGAAAACTCCATTTGTATACCAAACACCTCCACCCACATACCAACCGTCACCTCCCAGATATTCCCAACCTGCTACTGCCTACCATACCTACTATCAGTCACCTCCAACTCGTCCAAACTACCAAAAACCCAAGCCTAATTTTGACCGCAAACCACCCAAATAGTACACCGCCATTGCTGAACCCATTGACCAGTTGTATGAAAGGTTGAAAGCCGTTGGATATTTCACCCTTATTCCCGCTGTGGAAATGGAGAATTTGTCTCAATGGGTAAATCCAAACAAAACATGTGCATACCATTCCGGTATGAAAGGGCACTCTATTGATGAGTGTCGCACATTGAAAGACAAGATCCAGACATTGATTGATAATAAGGTCATACAGGCAAAAGAAGTTGCACCCAACGTCCGCAACAATCCCCTCCCAGATCATAGGGGCGAAGGGATCAATGTGATAGAAACCAATGAAGAGTGGGATCCCGAGGGATCAATCCGGCTTATCAGAGAAGGTGATGATCCTAAGAAACCTGCAGTCTCTCTCAATCCCATTGTGGTGAAAGTACAGCCGCCGGTTGAAGTCGGGGTAGCCGCATCGGTCCCTTTTGAGGTAGAAATAACACCATCTGCAGCTGCACCTGTTTCATTTAAGGTGGAAGTAGCCACACCCTTCACAGTGACGGTGGCAACCTCACCGCCCTTTAGCTCCAATAATATACCTTGGGATTATGTGGCCGAAGCTAGAAGAACAGGGAAAAGCGATAAATGGAAGAATCTGGCGCTGCACAAGGAATGACCAGAACTGGGAGGATTTATACACCGGAATATTTGGGAGAAACCAGTAAGCAGGCTTCCAGAAAACCGCCCGTTATTGATATTGGACCAGATGATCTTTGGATGAAGGTACAGGTAAGGGAGTATTCCGTCGTTGATCACCTGAACAAGAATCCCGCCCAGATATCTATCCTGTCATTGCTGAAAAATTCTAAGGCATACAAGAATGCTCTACTGAAGGTGTTGAATGAAGCATATGTGCCCAACAATATCACTAGCGGAGAAATGGCCAATATGGTGGGGCAGGTGCTAGAAAGCCACAAAATCACTTTCCATGAGGACGAGCTTCCACCTGAAGGGTTGAATCACAACAGGGCACTGCACATCACCGTGCAATGTGAAGATAAGTTTATCGCCAGAGTTCTGATTGACGGAGGATCCAACCTCAATATTTGCCCATTGACAACGCTGAAGAGGTTGGGCAAGGGACTACATGAGATACGAGAGGGAACTATGAATGTGAGAGCATTCTATGGGTCTCAAAGGGATACCATTGGAGGAACTAATCTCTGCCTGCATATGGGTCATACATGGTTTAATGTTGAATTTCATGTACTGGACATATCTGCATCCAACAATTTGTTGTTGGTACGACCTTGGATATATACTGTTGGGGATGTAGCATCTACTTTGCACCAGGATATGAATTTCGAATGGAACCATCAAGAATTGATCATCCATGGAGATGGGAGCAACCTCATCTACACTAGTCAGACTGTTCCAATGGTGGAAAATAGAACCTACCATCGTATCGAGCGTGTTAACGCGATCGAGAAGGATAATTGGTGGAGTAGCAAGATAGCAAGCATGCTAGCATGGTAAGGGTACGAGCCCAACAAGGGGCTTGGTAAAAATCTTCAGGGTATCTCCAGGCCAATACAACCAAAGCGCCATGGTACCATGTTTGGGCTAGGATATCAGCACACCTGGCAAGAATATCGAAATTAGTCACCACCGTGGCGTGGTCCATACTACCCTCTTGAGAAACCTGTGTCACACTTAAGTCAGACCTTCCATCAGGGCGATATCATATGGGGATCAGAGGAAGAAGAAGCATTGGCAGCATTGAGGAATCTGTTCTTGGAAGATGATGATATGGATTGCTGTGTGATCTTCGAGGAGGAGGAGGAAGGCCCTACTATCCAAGCTGTGGAGAGAGGAGCATTCCTCAAAAACTGGACTGTTAGACCATCAAGGGCCCAACGAGTCCCGGGGTAGCAATGCTGAATAACATTGTTTACTTTTTTTGAAAAATGATTTCCACTTTGCATTTTTGTTTTAAATAATATATTTAATGCTCCCAAAACGTTATTTAAACTATTGAAAATCATTTTGTTTGACGCTTTAAATGGCTCGATGTTTTATTATTACTACTTTTTCTCTCATGTTTTATCCCTACAACATTACTATTTCCTATCTTGATGAACCGACAACTATGACATGTAATGAGATAACGCAACAAAAGGACAGTGATTCAGAAGAAGAGGATGTAATGCCTGAGGAGATTGTCAGAGAGGCAGAGGATTTTGAGAACAAACCCAAGTCCAACCTGGACGAAACTGAGATAGTCAACTTGGGAGATTCTGAAACCGTCAACGAAACCCGCATAAACATCCATTTGTCACCGTCATAGAAAGAGGAATACTTGATTCTTGAAAGAATATGAGGATATCTTTGCATGGTCATACAACGATATGACCGGATTGAGCACATCCATAGTGGCCCATAAATTTCCCACGAACCCAATGTGTCCGCCGGTAAAGCAGAAACTCAGGAAATTTAAGCCAGATATGAGTCTGAAAATCAAAGAGGAGGTTACTAAAAAGATCAAAGCCAAGGTCCTCAGGGTAGTTGAATATCCGACCTGTTTAGCCAACATCGTGCCTATTCCAAAGAAGGATGGGAAAGTCAGAGTCTGTGTTGATTATCGGGATCTTAACAGAGCAAACCCAAAGGATGATTTCCCACTGCCGAATATACACATTCTGATCGACAATTGTGCCAAGCATGAACTCAAGTCCTTTGTAGATTGCTTCAGTTTCAATCAGATCTGGATGGACGAGGAGGATGCCGAGAAAACAACCTTCATTACACCATGGGGAGTGTATTGCTACAAGATGATGCCATTCAGTCTAAAGAATGCTGGGGCCACCTACATGAGGGCCATGACAACTATTTTTCAAGACATGATACATAAAGAGATAGAGGTATATGTGGATGATGTCATCATTAAATCCAAGAAGGCCGCAGATCACATAGCAGACTTGAGGAAATTCTTTGACCGATTGTGGAAGTATAACCTGAAATTAAATCGTGCAAAGTGTGCATTCGGGTTTCTGCTGGAAAGTTATTGGGATTCATCGTTCGTCGGGGGGGGGGGGATAGAATTGGATCCATCCAAGGTCAAATCCATCCAAGAATTATCACCACCAAAAATCAAGAAAGATGTGATGAGTTTCCTGGGATGCCTCAACAATATCAGCTGCTTCATAGCACAAATCACTGTAATGTGTGAGCCGAGTTTCAAGATGCTGAAGAAGGACGCTGCAACCAGTTGGACCGAGGATTGTCAAAAGGCTTTTGACAGAATCAATGAATACTTTTCCACACCACCAATCTTAGTCTCGCCGGAGCCGGGTAGACCACTGCTACTCTACCTTGCAGTGTTAAATGGAGCTTTTAGTTGCGTTTTAGGACAGCATGACGAGACAGAGAAAGGAACAAGCCATCTATTACTTGAGTAAGAAGTTCACTCCTTATGAAGCACGATAATCTCTGCTAGAATGCACTTACTGCGCTCTAACCTGGATAGCTCAAGAGCTAAGGCACTACTTCTGTGCTTATACGACGTATCTCACATCAAGAATGGATCCCTTGAAATACATCTTTCAGAAACCCATGCCCACTGGGAAGCTGGCCAAGTGGCAAATCCTGCTGAGCGAGTTCGACATTATCTATGTAACTCAGAAAGCAGTCAAGGGACAAGTATTGGCAGACCATCTTGCTGAAAATCCTGTGGGAGGAGAATAAGAACCCCTAAAAACATATTTTCTTGATGAAGAGGTATCATTCGTAGGAGAAGACATTGCTGAAGCCTATGATGGTTGGAGAATGTTCTTCGACGGAGCGACGAACTTCAAAGGAGTCGGCATCGGATCCGTCTTGGTATAAGAAATTGGTCAACATTATCTGGCATCTACAAAACTCAGATCCCCCTGCACTAACAACATGGCAGAATATGAAGCTTGCATACTAGGGCTCAATATGGCTATTGATATGAACGTTCGGGAACTGCTAGTGATCGGCGATTCAGATCTGCTTGTGCACCAGGTACAAGGATAATGGGCTACCAAGAATTCCACAATATTTCCATATCTGCATCATATGCAAGAAATGAAGAAGAGGTTCACAAAAATAGAGTTTCAGCATGTCCCCAGGATCCTGAACGAAATTGCTGACGCATTGGCTACTTTGTCATCAATGATACAACATCCAGACAAGAACTTCATTGATCCCATTCTAGTAAGAATCCATAATCAACCAGCATATTATGCTCATGTTGAACAATAAACGGACGGAAAACCTTGGTTCCACGACATCAAAGAGTATTTGGCAAAAGGAGAGTACCCGGAGCATGCAAACCATACTCAGAAACGCACGCTTCGGAGGTTGTCCAATCATTTCTTCCAGAATGGAGGAACCCTATACAGAAGAAATCCTGATCTGGGACTGTTAAGGTGTGTTGACGCAAAAGAGACTTCTACATTGCTCGAGGAGATACATGTCGGAACTTGTAACCCACATATGAATGGCTTTATCTTGGCCAAGAAGATACTCAGGGCCAGCTACTTTTGGATGACCATGGAAACGGACTGCATCCGCTATGTTCAGAAGTGTTACAAATGCCAAATACATGCATACATGATAAGAGTACCACCGAACAAGCTTAATGCAACAAGCTCACCTTTGCCCTTTGCTGCTTGGGGAATGGATGTCATTGGTCCAATCGATCCCACCGCCTCAAACGGGCACCGATTCATTCTGGCGGCCGTCTACTACTTCACTAAATGGGTTGAGACTGCATCTTACAAAGTTGTGACTAAGAAGGTCATTGCGAATTTTTTTCGCGACCGAATTGTTTGTCGATTTGGAGTTCCACAGTCCATCATAACTGACAATACCACCAACCTCAATAGTGGTCTGATGAAAGCCATGTGTGAAACATTAAAATCAAACATAAGAATTCCACAGCATACAGGCCTCAAATGAATTGAGTCGTGGAAGATGCCAACAAAAACATCAAGAAGATACTAAGGAAAATGGTAGAGAATCACATAAAATGGCACGAGAAACTACCATTTGCCTTACTAGGATACCGTACCATAGTCTCCACATCAACCGGGGCAACCCCCCTATTTTCTAGTATATGGTACTAAAGTTGTCATTCCCGCCGAAGTGGAAATTCCTTCTTTGAGAATCATACAAGAAGTCGAACTCAGCGACGCAGAACGGATAATGAGCCGCTATGAGAAACTAGCCCTCATAAATGGAAAGAGGATGAATGTAGTATGTCACATCCAGCTTTATCAGAACAGAATGTCCAGAGCCTTCAACCAAAGAGTCAAGCCAAGACAGTTCACACTGGGACAACTGGTGTTGAAAAAGATCTTCTTACATCAAGATAAAGCCAAAAGGAAATTCACTCCCAACTGGTAAGGTCCCTACATGGTTCATAGAGTGCTTACACGAGGAGCACTCATACTTGAATATATCGGTGGGGAAATTTTGTCAAGGCCAATCAATTCAGATGTAGACAAAAGATACTATGTGTAAATAATTTCTATGTTCCTCTACATGATGTAAATTGAACTAAGCTCGACCTGATTCCCGTTTAAGAAGGGATACATAGGCAGCCCTGTGGTTTCGGTCACAATTCAATAAAAATTTCAATTCCTCCCACAATCAGAAACTGGGGCAGAATTTTGAGGAGGACCCTCAAAATTCTACAGCAGAAGAAGTTGCAATGTCTCTGATTGTGTCACAGTTACTGGTTCATCTAACTAATTTCTAGACTATATACTAATATGTCTTCAAAATTATACACGCATGCTTTTGAAAAGAAACTCTGCTTTAGAAAATGTTACCCTAATAGTTTGAACACGATCTTCAGAGCGGAGCATATCGAGCAAGCAAAGGCACGAACCAACCTCCCCCGAAAAACTCACAAAATTTTCTTTGGGTGCAGGACTATATCACCATGACAAATACAGTCGCAATAACACAATCGCTATGCATAAAACACGTTGACAGCTAAGAACACTGCACTCTTACTCTTTGCATGGGACTAAGCATTGTCCAAAACATTGTATGAGACTAAGCCCTGTCTAAAATCACTTGCATGAGGCTAAGCCCTGCCTTTTTAATTGCATAAGGCTAAGCAATGCCTTCTATTTGCATGAGACTAAGCTCTGTTTCAATCCTGCATGAGGCTAAGCCCTACCTCTCCCATTTGCATAAGGCTAAGCATTGCCTTCTCCTTGCATGGGACTAAGCATTGTCCTGAATCTTGCATGAGGCTAAGCCGTGCCTCTCCACTTGCATAAGGCTAAGCACTACCTTCTCTTTACATGAGACTAAGATCTGTCTCAATCCTTCATAAGGCTAAGCCCTACCTCTCCATTTGCATAAGGCTAATCATTGCTTTCTCCTTGCATGGGACTAAGCATTGTCCGAATCTTGCATGAGGATAAGCCTTGTATCTCTATTTGCATAAGGCTAATCATTGCCTTCTCTTTGCATGGGACTAAGCAATGTCTCAAATTTTGCATAAGGCTAAGCATTTCCTTCTCCTTGCATGGGACTAAGCACTGTTCCGAATCTTGCATAAAGCTAAGCATTGCCTCTTCTTTGCATGGGACTAAGCACTGTCCCTAATTTTGCATGAGACTAAGATCTGTCTCCACACCCGCATAAGGCTAATCTCTGCTTCTCTATTTTCATAAGGCTAAGCATTGCCTTCACTTTGCATTGGACTAAGCACTGTCCCCAATCTTGTATAAAGCTAAGCATTGCCTTCTCTTTGCATGGGACTAAGCATTGTCCCCAATTTCGCATGAGACTAAGCTCTGTCTTCACACCCGCATGAGGATAAGACATGCCTCTCTATTGCATAAGGATAAGCACTACCTTCACTTTGTATTGGACTAAGCACTGTCCCGAATCTTGCACAAGGCTAAGTAGTGCCTTCCCTCTGGACGGTAATAATCCCTGTCCCAAATCTCGCACAAGGCCAAGCATTGTCTCCCTTTCATTATTCTAGTTTTTCGGGCTAAGCTCTTCCCTCAACTTCATACAAGACTAAGCCTTGTCTTGTTTCTTCCAAAATCATGTCTTTGCACCTCATGGGCTGAAATATAGCCAACTTTTTCGAAGGTGTCATAGTCTGAAGGCACCATTCTCATAGCCGGAAGACACCATGCCATTGCCTAACGATCTCTCAAACTTGCACATCATTATTCAAAGGCGTCATGGTTCGGAGGCACCATTTTCATGGCCCAAGAACATCATTTCATGGCCTGTGAATCCCTTATCGCACAATTTATGGCTCGGGACGTCATGGTCTAAGGACATCATCCTCAACCGTCCAGAGACAATTTTCACGGTCAGAAGGGAATTTGCATCACGTCTAAATTTACGCACAGTTATACGTATGCTTGCAGTACATCTTTTGATTTTGCAGTTGACCCGGTGAGTAACCATTATCCCAACAGGAGCAATCCTGCTCCAGTTCCTTCAATTATTTCACCCATAAGCATTTCACCCTACTCGGAACCTTTCCCTTGTGATAACTTCATCGGTTTATCTTGCCGATGAATCCAGAACTACACACGACCTGATTCTTGTAAAACCAGGGATATGTAGGCAGCTCGAAAACCGAAGAGCGGCCTATTTCTTCCAAATCACTCTATTCTGTCAAATTTCCATCATATCTTTACCTGATAACTCTTTCATCCTTCCCGAGTAAAGAGGGCAGGTGTTCATACCCAATTGTGATGACCCAAAGGGTCATCTTATGGATTAAGACTCCATTCCAGGCTCATTAGCCTTAAAAAGACTAATTTTAATTACCTCTATTTGTGTGTGTAGTCCGGGTGTGAATCCAAAAAGCCTTTATGTGAAAATACGAGAAATAAAAATTTCTAGAGTTAAAATTTGGTATTAGTTGACTTTTGTCAACATTTTGAGTAAACAGACCCGGATCTGTATTCTGATGATCCCGAAAGGTTCGTAGTAAAATATGGGACTCGGGCATATGCCCCGAATTAAATTCCGAGATCCCTAGCCTTAAAAAATAATTTTTGAAGAAAAAGTGTTGTGCTGGCTTTTAAAGGAAATAAAGAAATGAATCAATATTCGAACTCATTGGTATCGGGCCCGTATCTTGGTTCCGGAGCCCGGTACAAGTTTGTTATTATATTTAAGTCCTATCTGTGAAATTTGATGAGAATCGGAATTGATTTGACGTGATTTGGACGTCCGGTTGAAAAGTTAGAAAATTCAAGTGTTCTTCAGAAAATCATGAGTTTTGAGGTTAAGTTCATAGTTTCTAATGTTATTTTGATGATTGGATCGCACGAGAAAGTCCGTATGATATTTTTATACTTGCGTGCATGTTTGGTTTGGAGCCCCGAGGGCTTGGGTGAGTTTCAGATAGGTATAGGCTATGTTGCGCTTGTTTTTTATGCTTTATCTTCGTTTCTTCAAGCATAAATGACACCACAATAAGCAAATGAGATCTAAATTCAGTTTTTATTGAACCATTAGATCCGTATCGTAATTACGAATCCATAGGATAAAGAATCATCGAATTTGGACATAGTATGAGGAAGGTATGCCCATTTTAGTATCAAAAACAAACTGATGGCGTCAGATGTCGCAAATGCGAACTCCGGGTCGCAAATGCGACATCTGGAGCCTATTAAATGAGATTAAGACGGGATTTTCACCCATTTTTCAATTCTCTCAAACCCTAAACCTCCATAGGCGATTGTTCAAAGACCCAAACTTCTCCAAATCATTGGTAAGTGATCTTTAACTAATTCTTTTCATTCCTTAATAACTTTTAACAAGATTTCAACTTAGAATCTAGAGTTTTCATGGTAAACATTGGGATTTTTGGGTAGAACTTAGGAATTTCAAAATTTGGAGAATTGGACCTCGAATTGAGGTCAGCTTCCAATATCAATTGCATATCCGGGCTCGGGGGAGATTGGGTAAACGAGTTTTGGCCCGAACCTCGAGTTTAGACCAAGCGGGCTCGGGGTCGATTTTTGTATTTTTATAAGAAAACATAGGAAAGCCATAGTTTTTCAATAAAGTTGATTCTTTTAGGCTATAATTGATGACATTGAACCAATTGTGATTATATTCGAGCGGATTAGAAGCAAATTCTAAAGGAAAGGCATTGCTAGAGCAGTGATTTGCTCTTTAGATCGAGGTAAGTGCTTGGTTTAACCTTAACTTGAGGGACTAGGAATCCCCAACCTGATTGTTATGTGAAATTTCTTGTGTTTAGTGTAAAGGTGAGGTGACGAGTACCTATGCACTACCAAATTGTTTTTTAACATGATCCCTTTCCCCGTTTCTCATTTATTTGCTTCTTGGCTTTACTGTTTGTGATCATTGAGGTGTATATGGATATTTGGTTTCATTATATTATCGCCAAATATTGTTTCAAGTTTGTTAAAAGTGTTGGTTGTTATTTTGATTTTGTTATGGTTCATAAAGATTGAGCTGGATGACAACGTTACGTCATTTACATATATTCTGGTTGGTTTCATTATGAAATGATATTGGATACAACTTATGAGCTATAATATTTTCTGTTTACAATTGTTGAGATAAAAGTGTTGTGAAAGGCTTGGCCTAAATTGTGAAAGTTTTCATAAATGAATAAATTGATGATATGTCTGGTGGGAGCGGGTTGCACGCCGCAACAAGGTGTAATAAGGTGGGAAAGGTGGGATCGGGTTGCATGCCGCAACAGGTGTAATAAGGGTGGAATATAGGGCGGTGTAATAAGGAGGGACAGGTGGGAGCGGGTTGCACTCCGCAACAAGGAGCAATAAGGGAGGACACCTATGTTTTTTACTGATTTTCCAAGAAAAAGCAAAGATTTGAAAAATTATTGTTTTATTTTACTATTTTACGTATTTTACACTTACTTTTATTTTAAAAGTCAAAACTTTGGAAATTTATGTGATAGTTTGGTTATAGTTGAGGCATGGAAAGATGCAACTAAATTATTTCAATTATTGTTACAGGTTTATTGTTCTTGTTTGTTTAGATTTGTATTTTTCTTGTCTTGTTATATAAATACTATTACAGGTTAAGTTACATTGCCCCGCCTGAGTCTCATCACTACTTCGTCGAGGTTAGGCTCGGCACTTACTCAGTACATGGGGTCGGTTGTACTGATACTAAACTTTGCTCTCTTTTGTGCAGTTCCAAGTACCGGTCAGAGTTAGGAGATTTTAGTAGTTTTCCTCATCACTCGGAGACTCGAGGTAGATCTACTGGCGTCCGCAGATTCTTGGAGTTTTCTCTAATTTTTAGACACTGTTTTACTTCTTTCAAAATAGATACATAATTATTTCAGCCCATTATTTGTAGCATTCTTAGTAGTTCGTGAATTGTGATACCAGGCCCTGGGTAGTTTTATGATTATAGATTTTGTTCGTGGTTCGGCTCATTATTGATTGTTAGTAATATTCATGAAGTTATTCGTTGGAAGTTATTAGATTTAGTCTATTTTAAATTATTTTATTGTGCTTAAGTAAATATACAAAGGAAAATGGCTAATCAAGTTCTAACATTGGCTTGCCTAGAAAGTATGGTGTTAGGCGCCATCACGATCCCTAAGGTAATGAATTTGGATCGTGACACCAATTTTTCCCCATATTATTTTCAAAATGCATATATACTTTCAAAACAATGCATGAGCATCAATTAATATTTTTCCATAATTTTTAGTGATTTAAAAAGATTTATTAATTTATTCCATCGTTTTATTGTCTAAATATTTGATAATTGCATAAAAAATGATCTTATAATGATTTTATTGCTTAATTCTATCATTTTATATCTGTATTAAGCTTTAATTATTTTATGAATAATCATATTTACATCTTTATGTTATAATTACAATAATAGCCTATGTGTGTATAATTACTTTATTTTTATACGAAAATGACTTTTTATATTTTTATAATATTAATTAATTATTTTAAATCATTTTCACCCATAAATATCAGTTTTCACCATTTATTAACTATTTTTATAAATTATTTTATTAAACTAAATTAGTATTTAAAATATAGCCCTTTCAATTAATATTTCGGACCTTAGCCCAATAACCACCCCAGTCCAATTATTCTAACCCTGATCCATACCCCAAACCCAATAACCAACTATCCATACCCGCCCCAACCTAGATTTAATCATGGCCGTTGATCTCAAAAGATCAACGGTCCAAGATTCACATTCCATTTTTAATTAACCAAATGACCTAAACCCTACCCATTTTCCAAAATCCGCCGCCCTTGAAACCCCTTCCCTCCTCTCTTCTCTCTCACCCTCCTGCTAACCCTAGCCCACCATCACTGAAACCCTTTCGATTCATGGGTTCTCTCTTCAACCTCAGGCCTTATCCAACCTCAAATCTCTACTAGTGTTATGATTTTCGTATTGCTTGATGGAATCTCAAGGGATTCGAACCAGATTTTGTTCAAAACCCTCATTTCCTCGACTAATCCGTCTGTGTTTACCCCTATGTCTGTGAGTACTAATATCTTCGTGTTTATCGCTTCAAATCTCTAGTTCAAACAAGATTTTCTCACCTCTATTTATTTTTCACATAACCTAACTTTTCTGCCTAAATAGGGTCAGATCCCTTTATATCTTAAGCGGTTTGAGTTTATTTGTTAATTTTTCTTTAAGATTCTTCTTTTTTTCCTATTATTTTCAACCGATTTCATTTTTTCCTAAAGCTAGGGTTTTGGTTCTAAGAGACTTCTGCAAAAATGTTTTAAAACGTTTAAGTGTTTAACATTGTGTTTTATTCCTTTACTTTTTAGACTGATTTTCATCTCTATGTCTTTATTCCCTAGGGTTTCCAATTATTCTACTGTTTGCTATAATTTTTGCCCGTTTGCTTTGGTTGTCAATTAAAATGATTAACTGATTTACTTACCTAATTAGGGTTCGAATTGTGCTTTCCTTTTAAAACTGATATCTCCTTAACAGATTTTTTACCTATTCTTTCCTTATGTGTGATTCATAATTGGTACTACTTTCCTTAATTCTCTTGCTAGCCTGATTCTTGTACTTTGATTACTAGAATCGTCCTATAAGTGATCTCTGGACTTACTGCTTATCTTATTTAACCTTAATCTTGTCTGCTGATTTATTCCATGTGAGATTCTCCTCAATATAAGTGATACTTACGTGATTCTGCCTATTAACCGATTCCTGTCAGCCTTAATTGACTGATTAACTGATTTATTTGCCTTATTTGAGTGCCATTGATTCTCCTACCTTATTTGGTTTTACTCTACTGTATGCTATAAAAACCTTTCACTATTCTGCTTTGTAAACACACTAAGCTCACTCTTACAGACTTGCACTCACATTTACTCACGCTTACAATTTCTTCACTTTACAACCTAAAAAGCTCTATGTTTATCCTCAAATAACTTAAGTTCTCTCTTTGTGCTACTACTCTGATTGTTGTACTGTTTAGCTGGTTAGAAGCCAAGGCTAAACTCTTTGGATTCCTAATTTTCCTCACATTCCTGTTTACTTTCTTCCTAACTGGTATGGTGTAACTCATGTTATCTTGTTCTGTTATATATGTTATGTGATTAGTTTATTTCAAACCTCAACATGCTTCTGTTTGACACATGATCCCTGTCTATTTCTTTCTCAACCGCTATGTCTTAGTTCTAGTTATCTTGTTCTATTCCATGTTCTTATATGATTAGTTCATTTCAGTCCCTGCATGCTTCTGTGTGGTCTATGATTCATGTTTCTTCTGCCTCAACTGGCATGCTTTAGGTTCTGTTATCCTATTTCTGTTCTATGTGTTTTTTATTTCCAACCTCAGCATGTTTCATTTTAATACATGCCTATAGGATCCCACTTAGTGATAATTACTAAACTAAGTCATCTTCAATAATGTAAAACTCTGTAGAATCAGTTGTATGCTCTGCAAGCTTGTGTAGCCAATTCTGTCTGTTAATTCAAGTGTCCTTTCTCTTTGTGAATCACTTTAAATACATGTATGAGGATTTAGTTTTAATGAATATTTATCGGTTTAGACTATGTGCTCTATTTGTTTCTTGGCCCAGCTCTGTTTGCAACCATGTAGTTTGAACCTATTTGCTTCTGAAAACTAAAATGTTTTCCAAACTGTCTCACTTACCCCTATGTACTATTTTTCAAACTTCCACTCTTAATTATCTAGGTTCCTACCACCCCCAATGTAAGCGATGCCTAGGGTCCTTGAGACTCCTCCGAACTCTGACACATTGGGGCTGGTCTTCCAATCTATTACAACTTATTGTTGTTCTGAATAAGGTTCTGGTGTGAGCATTGCCCGGGGTCCCTGATGCCCTTGGGAACTTTGATGCACCAGAAGCCAAATTTTGTGTATCATGGGTGGACCACCTGTATACTTCAGGCTTGCTTGGCTTGAAGGCCTGGTGTGATGACCCAAAAAGTCATCCCGTATAATTTTAACTTAATATGTGTTCCGAGGCCCTGAAAGCCTCCATTTATCTCACCTCGATGTGCGTGCGCAGCCTGGGCGCGTAGCCGGGAAGCCTTTATCTGGAAAATTGAATAAATGTTGAATTTGTGATAATTAATTGAATAAATTTGACTTTGGTCAACACTTTTGGTAAATGGACCTGGGCCCGTGATTTGACAGTCCCGGAGGGCCCATAGGAAAATATGGGACTTGGGCGTATGCTCGGAATCGAATTCCGAGGTCCCAAGTCCGAGATATTAATTTATAAAGAAAATTGTTTTTCTGAAAAATTTAAAGGTTTTTGAAAATGAAAATTGATGTGAAACCTATGTTATCGGGCCCGTATTATAGTTCCGGAACCCGGAACAGGTTCAATATGTGTTATATGAATTATCTATGAAATTTGGTAAGAAACGGACTCAGTTTGAGGTGATTCGGACTAAAAACAGAAAATTTGAAAGTTAATGAAGTTTTGAGAATTTTCTATAGATTTTGAGGTTTAATTTGATGTTTATGATGTTATTTTTTGTTGTTTAATTACTCGAATAAGTCCGTAGGATGTTTTTGAAGTCGTGTGTATATTTGGTTTTGAGCTCCGAGGGCTCGGGTGAGTTTCGGGTAGGTGTCGGAGTGCAAAAAGTAAGAAAAATCTAGTGTAAAACGAAATTTGCTGGTGTCTGGTGTGTTGTTCTATGCGATCGCATATGTATAGTTACGATGGCATAGCTTTGAGAAGGGGGAGGAGTCAGGTACACTGTGCGATCGCATAGGGGGGTCTGTGACCGCATAGGGGGTAGGTGAGCTGGGGGGGGG